>JAFIDM010125970.1:0-50473 GCA_023159025.1 Thereuonema tuberculata | reverse complement strand
TTTGATGCTCGCCTCTCATTTGGGTTCCAATTAACGATTTCTTACTTGAGCATGAAATATTCAGAATGAGAAATCCCGTTCCATTGTCTGAATTTATTCCTTTTCATTAACACAAGTTGGCATTCAAAATTTTCAAGAAAATAAAAAAAAAAAAAAAAAAATCACACAATCATTCCACACTTTTTGAAGATGAAATTGTATAATATAACTTCATGCACCATCGAACAACTTTTGAGGGGCTTTCTCCAAGAATGCCTAAGTTACCTGCAACGTACATCAACTGTTGTAACTGACAGCAATTATCAAAAATGAAGAAATCATCGATAATGTAATTTTATCTTAACCAGAATTAAGAAAGATTACTTATTTATTTATTTATTTATGTATTTATTGACTGACTGATTTTCTTATAAGAAATATATTTTTGAGAGACGAATAGTAACATCGAAGGATAGTCACTTTTCTAGAACATTCTAGAAGATTAACAAGTCAAAGATTTCTGATTATAAAGCTAGCAGAAACTAATAGGAAAATTCCTGATATGATGAGTAGAAGCTGAGAAAACTGTAGAATGAATTAGAATTCCCGAAAACAGAAGTTGAAGCAATTCAGTGATACCCGAGAGTCGAATAAATTTACTGCATTTTGAAAGGGGAATCGAAGTATCTAAATGTCAATTCACAGTGTTGTTGTAAGTACAAAACCAGAAGAACCCGTAGAATCTGCTATGTATCAAACGCTACCGATGTTTAAATAGACGTTAATTTTGATTGGGCGCAAAACTCATTTATTCAAGTATGTAAATCAAGGGGAAAGTAAAAATTTCAAGTGATGCCTGCATTGTGTTCACTTAGTAAGTCTAGATTCCATTTTATGGTCACATTGGGTTGAGGTATCACATTCGTTCCGAGTCGATTCATTATAGATAGCCTCCAGTTTTATCCAATTACTAGGAGTAATATTTTCCTGATCCGGTCAATGGTCACCTAAAATCGGAAATGTCTTGGGCCAGAATTCGGATTTCTGCCCAAACCTCAGGGCTCATGAGGTATGACTCATGGGGCTCTGATTCTCGGTTTGGACTATGGAGGGCTTTACACCACATACAAACACACACAGACACAGGAACCGTAGCTGCTCCTCCCTACGAGGTCGCTAAAAACGTTGAAGCATCATAGGCTAAAGATAATGAGAAAAAAATATGTAGAAAATCCATTTTCCAAGAGCATTAACGAATTCTCAATTTGCAGGATTCAGTTGTCAGCACAAAATAAAATTCGCGTATTAAGAAATATATATCAAACTCTTACTCCTACTTCAAAAATGAATCAAATTCATGACTAAAACAAATCAATTAATGATAAAAAATTAAGTTGAAATTTGAATTTACAACATATTAAAGTAATAAACAACATCATATTATTCCAAAAATTCAAACAAATGAAACTACTAAGGTCAAATTCTTCAACATAATACAAACACCAAACCATAATATTACCGATATTTCGTTTCTTTAATTTTTTCTTTTATGGTTTGGTGTTTGTATTATGTTTAAGAATTTAACATCGCATTATTTTTACATTCAATCGCGAACAGTTTTTCAGTAATAGATGCGGCTTAACATACCTGGAACGATTAATCCATTAATCCTTCAATAAACTTTCGTAAGTCAATCTTATTTAATATTACTCTGGAGTGCATAAATTCGTCAAGTTCCAGGTTTTATTTATTATCATTTTTTTTTTTAATTAATCAGAATTTTGCAGTCGCAGTTCCCATACATATACAGCAATCCACGAAACCTTATTGATACAGTAGCCTTTTTGCAAATTGCGGATGCTTTTAATAGCAGCCCTAATTGCGTCTGCCTTTCTTTCGTGATTTAGCGCCACCAGGATAGCTGCAACTTACATTTTTTTTATCTTATTTCAATAAGATATCATTTTTATCAACAAGTAAATCTTTTTAGCCATCAGAAGAATGAATACACACAATAAACGACGTAAAAGAACTGAATAAACCACAGTACTTTGAGATTCCTGAATATATGAAAATTTTAAGTGCAATTATATATTTTTAAATCGACAATCACTGTTGGAATTACCGTAAAAGAACTAGACCATCAAAATTCATTATCAGTTTTAGGTGTGGTTATGGTTTTGCAGAGTAGACGAAGTACAATGCAATTTCGATTGGTTTAAAACCAATTAAGTTACATAAACACCTGACATACCCAATCGATCATAAATGTCGAATTCCAGAAAGAATTACTCAATTAAAACTATATGAACTAACCTTCACATTATAAATTGTCAATAAACTACAAGTAATTCCTATACTCGTAGTCGATTTTTTTTTTCCGCTGATCAATTTTCTATCGGCGATGTTCAGTATACAAAAAAACCCAACTCTTTTCCAATTCCTGTTCAATCGAAACAGGAATTTCTTGTACTAGCCTAACTACCAAAAAAAAAAAAATAGAACCAGAAAAACACAAATTAGAGGCCAAAGTCAGTGAGACAAACATTGATTCCTGTTTTATTCTATTTAGTTGTTACAATACAACAAGGAGACGATGACCCTAACATTCAATGTAAAGAATATTAATAAAAAAAACATACAACAAATCGATTGGTTGAACTTGACTTGGCACAACGCTACAACTTATTATAGATAAGAACAGACTTAAACAGGGATTAAAAAAAAAATGATCTTCTGTTGCTATGGCAACTACGAAGCTAAATATGAAGATAATGTAAGCTGTTAATAACAAAACAAATTAAAAATTTCAATGTTTTAAAATGATAATTGAAAAATGTTTTAATGCGGTTAGGTTTAAATATAAATAAAAATAAAAATGTGTATTTTATTATGTACAATAAATATCAGAAACACTCATAATTTTTTTATTGATTTTAATGTTGTTTTGTAAAAATTCAAACTTCAATACTGAAAAAAGAAGTTTGCAATGTTTTAATGGTAATTAGTAATAATAAAATAAATAAACAAAAAATTAAGAATTCTAAAATCTTAATGTTATCTGTCTATTTTACCGCGATAAAAATAATCGGGAAATACAGTATATTCTTTTAAAAACTTAATTAAACAAAATCGTCATTTAAAGCAGAAAAAGTAAAATGCTTATTTCAAGAAATGTTTGAGAGGCACTTCACGATTGAACACAATATAGTATATAACTGTCTAAGTTTAAATTAGTTAGGAAAAAAAATTAAGTGTTATTTAGAAATTTGAACAAAACTGTTTCAATCTGATATATCATTAAAATAATTTCGTTTTCTCTGTATTAAAAAAAGCACAAAAAATGTTTAGAAGTGTTCATAGCTGAGATTCACTGATATATATTCTACGATATTTATTCAAATAAAATGTTTAATAGTCGATTATTCGAATTTAATGAAAACAAATAAATTACAAACTCTGTTTTCTATTGAAAATTACCACGTACTTTTCCAAAGAAAGCATCAATAATTAGTTAACTATCAACAATGAGAACGCATACCACTTTAATGCTGAACTTTTTGGATATTATAATATGGACATATATTAACATTAAATTACAACTGTCGAGTATGAAACTTGTAACTTTTCTTTTTTACGCTAAAAATTAAAACCAAGGATAAACTTTGCCATAAAAATTTTCTAAACATTTCTTCCATAAAGTTAAAAAAAAAAAATAAGTATAAAAGTTTTAAAATTTATCTAAAAATACGATAATTTAAATTTTTTATGCAATTTCGGTATAATTAAATTACTTTGAAAAATAAATAATTTATACCAACTGTGCAATGGAATTTTAATTTGCAATTTCACTGATAATATTGTTTTGGTCAATAAATCAAACTAAAAAAAAGTCATTTTCTAAATTTAGAATACAATAAGGTCGTAAAAGGATAAAGGAACATTAATATCGAAAAATATATTTTTTTTTTCATTGACTGATTCGTATAATATCTCGCTATCAACAAATCAAAAACGTATAAAAAGAAATAATGCAGAATAAACCCGAATGTACAGTCCACTACAGTAATGTACTTTTTATTTCGTATTTTACGTACTTACTGAAATGGAACATCTCAATTTTCCAGTATAATACATCGCTTTCTTCAAAGTTCATGACTTTTCATTCAGTTTTTTTTTTTCTCTATTTTTTTTTTTCAAGAGATTAAAAGAAAATAGTCATTACTTCACGTCTAAGATGGGAGCAATTTGAATTTTTTTTTTCCCTCGTGATGCATTAAATTCCAGTGGAGGGTGAAGGAGGAGAATTAAATGATATAAAAGTGTATGTTTCAGTCCAATGGTCCGTTCGTTGTGCCATGTTTCGCAGCGATTGTTTTAGCCTAGAATGGCCGTGAAAGGACGGACTCTCACTCGAAGCCGTACAAAAGTTAATTGTGAAGTTAGCAACGAACCCAGGACCACAAACAACAAGATGCTTCATGGCTTAAATAGTAGAACCGCGCCGGTTCAAAAATCCCATTTGTGCCCTGCGTTCGTTCGCCGTCGTAGGTTTTCGTATTTCCGTAGAAAAATAGCTTCTCCATAGCTATTATTTATTATATCTGATTTATATATAAATAACTTTCAAATGCTATTATGTGCAATTTCTTAAGATTAAATTTACAAATAAGTTCCTTATTTGGGCACGATCTGATACATCAGTTTTATAGTGTCACATTTCAGTGTGAGATTTTTGAATAGCGCAAGAGCAACAAAGGCTCAGCGAAGAAACAAGATATGAAATTGAGAAAAATTCGTTGAAAGGAAGAGTAACACCCCAGAAGAAATACGAAATCATCCACGCCACGCCGGGATTCGAATCCACGTTCGAACATTTCAGAAATGTGATATTCCTACAGGAGTACAGAAACAAATAAAATTATTTTCCTCTGAAATGTAAAATTTGAATTAAAAAAAAAAAAAAAAAGTTTTTGAAAGATTTTAAAACCTTTAATCTTCAATTGTTTCTTCTTCTTCTTCTTCTTCTTCTTATTATTATTATTATTATTATTATTATTATGTTTGTATGTTTCAAACCTTGGGTTTCCCCAGCAAAAACAATATGGCGGATCAAGGACCAAAGCACATATTGCCTATTATTATTATGTTTGTATGTTTCAAACCTTGGGTTTCCCCAGCAAAAACAATATGGCGGGTCAAGGACCAAAGCACATACTGCCAAGTGTAAAGACGTGTGCAAGAATGATTAGGGATGTGTGGTTGCGACCATAAATTTCCTAACTATGCGTGTAGTGTTGAGTACCACAGCCTTCTGCAGTTGTGCTTTTGTGCTAAGTGTTTTTGTGAAGTCCTAGTGTGCTGAGACTGTGGTGCAATGTGTGAGGCACCAGACCAGTGGCAGACAGAACGATGGGTACAACACGTACTCGATCCTGCCTCCACTGCTTCTGGAGCTCCTGTGCTAGATCAGTGTATTTACTGATCTTGTCTTATTATTATTATTATTATTATTATCATCATCATCATCAATACTATTAATGATTATATTGTAACTGTTGTAGTAATTAAGGTTAGATAAACTATATTAATTTATTATTGTTTTATTTTGAAATTAATATAATTGTAAAAACTTATTTGCCAGAACTCGTTGATAGGGATGTTTATTCCTAACGAGACTACTGCATTATCCTTTAAAACAAATAAATAAAAAAAAAATACGAAAATTGTAAATGAAAATCCAGTCTGCCTAATGTAACAGCCTATCCTAAGATTTATCATTTGTGGAAAATTAGATAAGTCCACACATTAAGTCCAAATAATTCTACTCCAGTCGTGGCACGTGCAAATATAAAATTGATTACAAAGTTGATTGTCATGTTTGTCATCAAAAAGCAAGTTTTTCGCTTTGAATGATTTTCTTTGGAATTTTATCACATATATCGTAAACAACAATTTGGATAATTTTTTAACATAAAAGTTAGATAGTCTATTGCGATAAATACGCAAATCAATGCAGCAGGAAAGTAGGCTAAATGAAAGTTACAGAAAAATAGTAATTTTTCCATTGAAAAATACCAACAGCAATTTTTCTTATACAGTCTACCTCTAAGACATAGCTGTTTTATTAATAAACTCAGACAGTATATATACATACCTTACATAAACAATATTTTTATTTAATCGGCTATTTGTTTGAGCTTACCATTTATAAGTCACCCTGTACTTCGAGAATTGAATACGTTTTATATATATTTATGACTTGCTTGCATTTTATGCCTTAATTTTAATGTTACTAGGCTTTGTTGATGGGCTTAATTTTATTTACTGATCCTTACAAAATTTTAACATAAAAAATTTGCTAAAATAAAACATTATACTCAATGAATTTACTGAAAGTTTATGATGTTTTTTTTTAATGAGCAGTCAATGAGTTCTTCAGCATTTCCAAATCCAGAGTTCTGTGTTTGCTCTCAAACTTTTTTAGGTCAAATTGATTAAAAACACTGTTTAAATTAGTGAACTTCACAAAAAAAAATTGGTTTAGTAAAAGAATTTTCAAACTCAACCTCAAGCGGCAATTCTTGAGAAAAAAAAAATAGATCAATTTCAATAAAATGCTCTGTTAACTTGAAACAATTTAATTAATAAAAATTTTCCCTTATGAATTATATAAATAAATAATAACTTTTTTTTTATAACAGGAAATGAGAATTTTCGTAATTTGTTTATAAGATGGAGTGAGCCAACTAAAAATTTAGTACGGATAAGTAATGATTTTTTTTTTATTTTTTTTTTTCAATAGCACCTGAATACCTTTTCATGTTATCACGTTTTTGTTTGTAAATCTGAAATAATTCTGGCGCCAATTCGAGTGGGACGTTGTGATAATCTCCTGTTGTATATATTTTACTTTCCACTTTTAAACCTTACGAATACATCAAAAATGGATTAACTTACGATGTGGAGTTTTTTTTCCTGGAAATAGTCCTATGATTATTTTGGAAAAAATTTAATTTTTGGCCATCTTCTATTCTAAGCGCCTTATCTTTTGATTCTCTTTGTACTAAAACAAACTGGAAAAAGACTGGGTAATCTAAGCCTTTCCGCAGTAAACTTTCCGCATCCTCATAATTACAATGGACTACGTTATAGCCGAAATAATACAATATTAATAAAAACAAAATTGATTATTTTCTGGAAAATTAAATTCTTGATCGCTTTTTTTAATTAATTTACATTTTTCTGAGTTTCATCATAAAACAGAACACAAATTTTAACGTTTAAGTAAATAAGTCACAAAAATTATTAATTATAAAGGATTTGAGGGGCCACAAGTTTGATGCCAGCTTTACACCAAACTTGGACTAATGCTTCGATATAAATAGTTGTATCACAAAAATAAATAATTAATGAAATATAAAAATTGATACATTAAAAAAAAAAAAAAAAAAAAAAAAAATAGAAAAGAAACCTTGCCAAGTCGACTACAAGCTTTCCAATGAAAAATCAATTCTCATGTGTCCATTGCAGCATTACGTCACACCATTTAGTCAAGGTTAACAGCACGGGAAAAGAAGCAGACAAAACAACCAACTTATAATTATTTTTTTCTTCGGCTTTTATTTTCAATATTATTTTTTTCTTTTCTAATTTAATATCAACAGTTCGTTAATTCAATTACGAAACCATAAGTTCCTTTTTTTTTATTCTTTTTATTGGTCCCACAATTATACGACCCAGTTCGTTTGGTTTAGGGTTATTTAAAGAAATAATTGGATGTTCCAGTGGCCAGTTTAATAAATGGTCTTGCTAAAATAAGTCAGTTTTCACTGGTTTCACACTATTACCTGCATTTCGACAACGAAATTAAGTTTGTTTGTTTATTTAATTTCTTTTTTTTTTAATCAACATGGTTCAAAAACATTAACTTTAGCACTTACACGTTTAAATTATGATTTTAAATTTGTAATCTATGAAATTTAGTTTAAAATGGTGGAGTTGACGATTAGGCCTTATAGATATTTCAAATAGTAAAATTCTTAATCTATACTTACTTACGAATATCGTGCTAAGATTTCATGTAATCAAGTATAATTTTGAAATACTATTTTAAGAATAAATTAACTTATATTACAAAATTATATAAAGCCAGATATAAATTTAGAACTTTTAAAACTCTTAATTTAAATATCGTATTTCTTTTTCTGTAAGGATACATAAATATAATAAATTAACTTTTAATTTTTATTCAGAAATTGTCTGTTCGGTTTTCTGTTCGGTTTTAAATGTTAATTGTCAAACCGACACTTATAAATTCGAAACTGCTTTCTGACTACATACCGAGGCCGGGGAATCGAACCCGTCTCTTTCAACCTTCAGCCAAGCACTCACCACTTCGGTTACCGGGCCCAATTTTTTTATTTATATTCTAAATATTTTATACATATAAAATAAGTAACAAAGGTATATGCAATTATTTAAAATAAAAGAGAAGATGATATTTACCGTTTTAAATTTCAAATTTTGCACTTTGTTCCAGATTTTAATATAAAAATTTTTGGGGAGCAAAACTGAGTGAAAAACAGTAATTGTAGGTTAATTTGGATAACTGCGCCTTCATTTTCTAATATATCCCATTATTAATTAACTAATATGTATAAAAAAGGTTTGTCTTAATAAATATAGAAAACAATCAAACAAATATTTTCATACTGTAAAGTACCTTTATATATATAATATATAATAACAATATATAATAGCGATAGTAAAAATTAATAGCTTATTCCTTTTTTTTTTTATGTAAAAAACGACCCTAGCTTACCCACCCAAGACAAAACTCGTTTGACACCCCTTCCCCTTATGAGACAGTTCCACCCCTTCCTCCCACCCAAAAATGCAGACGCCGCCTCAAGCTTCAAATTAAAAAAAAAAAAAAAAAAAAAAAAGGGAATTCCTTGGATACGAAATTCTTCTAAAGTATTATCAAATTATATCTGTTGAACACACAAGAAAATACTTCTTTCCGTTTTCTGAAAAAAAGTATAGTTTTAAATCCATCAGTTTACTTAATTAAATCGAATTACTTTTAATCAAATTGCGCGCTAATTAATGGATTAACGGCATAGAAATAGAATAGAAATCCGTTGTTTAGATTCCAATGCTTTTTCTATGGGAAAGCCTTCTTTGTCATCTTCTCGCGACCCACTTGAAGAAGACTTCAAAAATACGAAAGGTGGATAAGTAAGTTTAACGTGAATAAACAAACACGAAACAAAAACAGTAAATATGGGGAACATATCATTCCCCATAACGCCTTCAGCCGTCATCGATAGGAATCTAGGATATCTGTTTCACCCTTGTTAGGACGCATCAAGTGATGCTTCAGACTGAGTGATCTAAGGAACATCACTTTCCCAAAAAATTAGGCTAAAAAAAGTCTTCGCTTGCTCATAGTTGATTCTTCTTTTTTCTGAATTGATCTTTGAGAATTTTTTCTTTTATCTCAATTTCGTAGCATTCTAACAACTCATTTCCTAAGTTCTTTAATTCTTTTTTTCCTCAATTATCTTATTTCTCTCTTGTGTGTGTGTGTGTGTGTGCGGATATTCGGAATGCGGATACTCGGAAGCTGGTATATCAAATTATTTCTTATGACGTAAAGCAACAGCATTGAACTAATATCCAAATAAGCAAAACAACCTGTTAAACGATACACTATTCTTATTACCGTTTCTTTATTTCGCAAATAATGATTATTGTAACACAGGTTATAAATTTATCTTTCAAGTAACATTTTTCAAACAATTTAATAATGCTCAGAACTACAAAAGCCATATATAATAAACTTGATGTGTTTTTTTTTCGTTTCGATGCTATCTGCTTGAAGGAAGAATCTTTACTTCTATTTCGTTTTGGTTTTTATGTTGACTAATCGTGCTTGTTACTTTGGGAGCAGGTTGGCTTGACCTTCACCAAGTACCAGGAGATGTAATGCATCACTAGATTTACTTCAAATAAGGGGCAAGTGTAGGGGCCTCCCAACCCACTCAGCACTGCTTACGAAAATAAACAAGTAGATGGTAAAGAATGTCCCACTGCCAAAATAAATAAATAAACAGTCCATTACTCTGAAATCATCCATTAACTAAACGTAATTCCTAATAAGCGAAAGGTAAACAATGGATTTGGTGGAACTATGGCTGTTAAGTTGTTATTGACAGTCGAAAGAAGCAAGTAAAGAAAAATTAATATTTTAAAAATCAAGTTCTTGAAAGATCTTAAAACCTACTTCTCAAAATTCCTTTTTGTAAAGTCGTTCAAAAGTAGGAAATCTAGGTTTACTTTCAATTATAATGGCTGATGAATATGAAAATAGATAGATATTTTTCCATTTTCTGAAAAAAAACCCAACTAGATAGGGATAGCGATTGGTAAACCAATCACAATGCTTCGCAACGTCTTCTGATACGTGAGAGGAGGATTTCTCTTTCCAATTTTTTTTATAGTTTATTTTTAATTTGTTTTTGTTCTACAAGCAGAACCTTGAATAAGTTTTAAAATAAATAAAACGAAATATCGGTATCTACTGTGAAGATGTTGGAGTTTATTTAAATTATCTTATCGTTTGATATTGCCTTAATTTCCTTATTATTGTAAATGTGATTGTTGCGCATGCAGAAGGCGCAATTCTTGCGATTGTTGTGATTGCTGGGCTTAATGATAATTTAATGAGATTTTAATGATACTTGTCCTCAAAAACGGGAATAGAAGTCTTCTGATACTTGTATCAGAAGAATAAAAAAAATCCATCCGGATTACTTACCTAAATTTAGTAAATCCGATCAAAGCAAGCGGAATTAGTGGAGTAACTACAAGAATTAACTTCCATTATTGGATATCATTGTTTTGTTTCTAATGCATTTCTACGGAAATCACTGTTACCTTCGCAATCTGACTTCTCCAGAAAGACACACAGAAAAAAAAAAAAAAACTCAAATAGAGAAGCTAGATCTTTATTGTCCTCAAATAAGCACGCAAAGTTTCAAGATGGTACATCCAGCAGTTCAAAAATTATTACGATGAGATACACGTAGACACACAGTGATCTGATGATTTTTTTTTTTTTTTTAATGCAATATTTTTGCTATTTCCTATAATTCATTCTTTATTTTTTGAATTTTTCGTACTCTTCGTAAAAAAAAAAAAAAAAAAATTCGAGGTTTTTTTTTTTTTTTTGTAAATATAAAATTATAAAAATTCTTTGGTTATAATACACACTTCAGAAAGTTAAGATTCTTTGGAACAGATAGAACATTCATGGGTGTATTTAGGGTTGTCAGTTGATAATCTTTTCAATTTCTAATTTGAAGTGAGGGAAGGAGACTGAAATCAGAAGAGAGGAAACAAGAGGATCGAAAGAACTTGAAGCCTACTTTCCTGGAAGTGTTATTTCTTGAAATTCTTTGTTTCAAGAAACATTTATTAAAAATACATTAAATATTATTTATATATTTAATTTATAAATTTTAATATATAATATATATTTATTAAAAATATATATATAAATATATATATTTATTAATAATAATATATATATAATATATAATAATTATATTTTTTCCAAGTCATGAAAGCGATAAAAAAGCCACCGAAAAATAAATAAACTATTTACGTATATTGCACAAGTCAATTAATTTTCATCACATCGAACCATGCGCTAATTAATGGATAAGTTAAATCGATTGATAAGACATTGTAGGATTTTTGTCATCTTGTGCTAATTTCTCGACAAGGAACCCACTTTGGGAAAAGATTTCAAATATGAATAATATAATCGTTTGTAGTCCATTACTATGCCTACCAATTTTCATGAAGATTCATCAGGAGTTCCAAAGTTATTAATGGGACTGACACATACCCAAACACTGATGGGATCAGCATATTTTTCAAGGGAAGGAAATTAGATATCGTTTTGTATAAAAAAAAAAAAAGTAAAGGAGCCCCGATTATCCGCGAGTGCCGCGAAAAATTTTTTTAATTACGAACTTCAAAAACACCAATTTTAATCCAAGCCAACAACAGGGAAAATACAACAGGTCCTACAGTGCGAAGGTCGAAAATTACTGACAGATTTATTATACATCGTAATCCTATAGGCCTTCTCGGAATTTGTGGATGAGTGGCAGTCTCTTGCTCTGCAGAAAGGTTTCTGCTATACTGTACATATTTTAAAAGTTTTGCATATTATGTTTTTTGTATAATAAAACGTAGTTTTTATGCTGAAATATTTATTTTCCATGTTTACACCTGATTTTCTTTTTTTTTCGGGTTATCCGCGATTTTTACTATCCGCGGTCCCCTTGCCACCCAATTCCCGGATAATCGGGGCTCTACTATAAGTCTAAATAATGATCTCATCCATCTCTTTCCGCAGATCTCTTTCGGTATTAGGAATATCGTAGGTTTTAAACATCAATCACAAACAGCTCGTAATTATCACTGAATAATCTTATATAAAGATCAATATCTCTGTGATACATTAAAAACATTGAAATCGATGATCTTTTTGCTCGTAGGTAAATTGAAGACTGCCTCCCATTTTGCCCCTGTGTTTTCTTTCCCAGGGTTTTTGTGCTCTGAATGAGGTCGCTTTCGTCGATTACCAGAACCCATCAAGATAAACACCACGGACAATAAATTAAATTAAACAGGAAGGGAAAAAAAAGGACCAAGAGAAGAGGAAGAGGTGTATAAAACAAAAGTCACCTGTGGCGAAAGCAATGGTCCATGAAGACAATACTTAATTCAAAAAGAGGAAAATAGAATGGGAAGATGCTGCTTCTGAGGGTCATTACACATCAGAAGAAAGGAACTTTGTATAAGAAAACCGAAGACATCAATATCGTTTAATTGAACACCAACTTCCTGTTATATTGGGTCACGTCTCAGTCAGTAGCCGCAATCGGCGTTTCTTTGAATGGGCGCATCAACAACCATACAGAAGTTAAATTATTTTAAATAAATCGCTTTGTTAAAAGTTAAAACAGATCTACGAATAAAAATAGAATTACGAATATGGCATCGATATTTACAATACGTTTTGTTCAAAAATAACTCAGTTCAGAAATACGGCGCTTTGTCTAATGAATTGTATATCTGTTTGTAACACGAAATTGGCGCATTCGGAACAGACTATTCCATTTTATGACAGGTTGCCGTGACTGCGTGACTGTCGGATCAGACAATTTTATTAAAATAATGTATTCGATGTGCAGATTATGTGAGCGTTGTAGGTTATTACGTATTTCTGCGTGCTATTATTTCCTTGGAGTTTGCAAAACCCTCAAACATTTAAAAGTCAAAAATCAAAGATTAACGAAAATTAAATTAATTCGTTGTTTGGGTCAAGTAGTCCAGGCTGGAATAGACAAGTTTCAACTCCCGGCGATGGTCGGGGACTTTTTCACGTTTATTTATCCTCCGGACAGACCCTACGGTTTACCCAGCCCACTGTCAAATGGGGCGTCGGACTGACCATTCGGCCATCAACTGGAAGCCTACAGCTCCAGCGCACCGAGGTCAATTGCGAATCAGCTTTAAATTTTTTTTCGGTATTTTTAGACTGATCACAAAACAACAAATTCCTAATAAACACGCCTTCCGTTTAATTCGTTTGTAAATACCTTTGTAGATATATGTAATACACTTGTAATATTACAAGTTCTGTATTTATTTTTATTAGATGAAAGTGTGTGCATCCGTGAATTATTGAACTGAGCATACGCACTTTTACTATTCTACTCAATATTTTCAATATTCACTGTCTGTATATATATGAGCATCACGCTACAACGACTGATCGGTTTCCATAAAAGTTGATACCTAGTTTTACGTATGGTCCAACTTAAAACACAGACCTATTTATAACTCAACAGTAACTTCGAAATTCCTCGGCTTAAACAACTGCACTGGTTTATTTAAGATTCGATACAATACTTGTTAATGGTCCTACTTCAAATATGGCATCCACCGCAGCCTACCAAGTTGATGGTCAGTCCTCACTACGGGACGGTTGCTGAGCGTATATCTATTATTTTTATTATTTAGGTCAATTAAAATGGTTTTATTGCTCTGTGCTTAAAAACTTTCCTCCGAACTTCTACGTGCAAGTTTCACGCGTAAACGTTTGACTATATCAACTTCAATAACTCCATCGACATTTACTTCACAGTGGAGCCTATTCATATACACTAATTATTATTTCTTTGCTCTGGTATTACTGACCCACAGCATTGTGTTACACATGTAAGGAAACCATTATCACACGTTTAACTCAAAGAAACAATGAAACTGTGAGAATCCGCAATGAATGAATTGATTCCACCAATATTCTCATTAGGCTTATTTCAAATTGCTCTCCTGCGACCGTTATAAGATACTGGGCGTGGGAGAGCGCAAGGATTACATGCATCTCCCATCTACTTAAAACCAGTAATTATTCCATATTCCGATACTTCATCAAAGCAGGGGATGAATTATGGGAATGACCTGGTCTTAATTAAGAAATAGAAGTCAATCACAGACGACGATTCAACCATGTTGATAGAAATGGGCTTCAACAGAATTAGACCAATGACAACAACACAATGGAGAACGATCCAAATATATAACTACGTGGGTTGATCAGAACGAAGATAAATTTCTATGTAAATGAAGATGTAGGCTGAGGAGATCAGCGAAAGAAATACTGAAAGGGCTTTCTGATATCAATGAGATAAGTTATTAAAATAAACCTTGGTCGAAATTCTAAAATTCAAGCCCTGAAGTAAGAATATTAAAAGAAATTTCACTGTTTTCTTTTAATTTTTACAACCTTTCAAAGCGGTCTATTCTGTGAAGAAGGTATCCGACCTACAAGTAGTCATTCCGAATCAAATGTCAGTTATTCGCCAGAAGTATAATTATTTGTAATTGTAAGTGTAGTATGAAACCCAAATTCAAATCTTCCCTCGCTTTTATTCAATTTTGCAACAATTTCCCGCGTTTAGTCAAAAAAGTAATTCTTTAACTGTTTAACTATTATTTTTTTTTTCTTCATATTTCATAGCACTTTCCATCACTCGAAATTTACTGAACTGAATCCGACAAAAATATTTCAATACTTGTAACAGATTGTATTTAGCTTACTTTCCTAGGAAATTGAGGCTCCTGTAATCAGTCAGTTTTTTTGTGGAGTGTTTGTGTGTGTTTCTTATTAACTTCTGTAAGGCACGATGGGTTTTCTTGCAACTTGCAAATGCATACATCTGAAATATATTCACAGTCCATATCGAGAAATTATAGTCTGACAGACGAGTCGTGACGAACGAGATTTCCCGAGATTCACGTATGAAGTCCGAGACAATAGCCTCTTTCCGAGGCTTCTCGCAAAATTATATTGCAAGATATAAATTGCAAATAATTCTACTTGCAATATAATTCTGCGAGTGCTGCTTTGTAACATAGTGTCTGTCGACATTTTGCGAGAAGCCTCGGAAAGAGGCTATTGTCTCGGGCTTTACGTGAATCTCGAGAAATCTCGTTCGTCACGACTCGTATATCAAATTATAGCCTGTGAGAGTGGCAAAATGGCCGTAGATGCACATTAGATAAATAAAAATGTATAAAAGTGAATATTAATCCGTTTATTAATAAATAAGCTTTGCGAGCGCTTCGGTATGATTAAAATCAATTGGATTTAAACAAGTTAAATAAGCAATATGGATTGATTTTATTTTATTTTTTTTTATAAATTGGAAAAATTGTTAATGTTGGTATTCAGCAGATTTCATAATTTCAAAGTAAAACGACGACTTTTCCGTTTGCTTCGTTTTTACAACTTTAAAAAAATAAAAAAATAAAAAAAAAGACAACATTTTAAAGTAAGTAAACTTTAAGTTCATTCAAGAACTTCTTGTACCTTTTTTTTTTGTTTTAGCTTAAAGTCTTCAATTCTTTTCTGAATTCGAATGACGATGTAACTTTTATCTCATTTCGGAAGCTCTGTAGGATTAACCACGCTTCAGAAGATAAATCTAATTTAATAATTGTTGTTCTTCCCCTCTGGGCTTCATTTGGTAAGTGAATTAACTCGTAATTTTCATTGATTACCATTAAATGAAAAAAAAAGAAAAGAAGGCGAGAGAAATGAAAGAAAGCAGGATCTCAGTGAGGAAAAGGGTTTGTAATTAGAGTGCTGTGATTCACAGGTCGACGACTCAATGTCTAGGTGGAAAGTGGAACAAACAGCAGGTAAATACAAGCCGTGTTACTCTCGTAGATTAGAAACACGTGTTTTGATACAGCTAAAGATTTAGTGATACAGACCTTGTAAGTGTAATATATTGGAAAATACAAGCAGAGAATGTTAAAAATACATTTTAGGGAGAAGTTGTACCTTTGATATGACCAAATGCGAGGATATTACGAAGTTCATGATTGTGAATAGGCATAAAGAATGTATTACGACAAATAATTGATTGAGCATTAGAACAAAAAAACCTACGTTGTCTGTTTATACATCACGTTAAAACAACTAGACAAATTTCCACAAAATTGTTTTGATAAACAGTTTATTTATCATCCAAAATAAAAAATAAAAAAATCGTTTTCATACAACTTCCACTCCTCAGAAATGACCCCCGGAATCCACCATTAAAACGGCTGAGTTCTGTAAACTTCGATAATATTTGTTGATGATTCAACCTACAAAGTGAGCACGGTTAATTGATGTCAATCTCCATCCCATGTCCACAAAACGGAACCTCATCTCTCCATGAGCGATTGTAGGTGTATGGTGTTTGGGGCAAGGGTTTTAAGGGAGTAGAAGATAGGGAGCAAAAATAGCCGTGCTCATATTTTGCGTTAGATGGTAGATAAGCAAAGTTCTAAATTTTATGAAAATCTGTCCAGCTGTTTTAGCGTGATGTTCTTAAAAGAAGACAAAATTGAAAATTCAGTCCAATATACGGAAAATCAGTGTAAACAAAATAGGTATCATATCATATTGTGTTATAGTACAGTGAAACGTAGATACGAAATAAAAAAATCAACTTAACAAAATAAGAGAATAAACTGTGTAACTGAGGTCCACTGAAATGCTTACAAAACATTCTGTAATTAGAAAGACAAATGTACCGTGAGCGAAATCAATACAATTTCATAAATCCCCTATTGTCAGCACAGAAGCAATCCTAGCTCGGGTGAATGAACAGCGGACCTGTTGGAGCGCTAACCTTATACCATCCTGTTAATTAGTGTCTTCCTGTTTTGTTATTCCCAGTTCCTGTGTGCAATTAGGGATTTGAAATTGCCTCCCAACCACACTTGTCATCAAACAGACATTTCATCCGCCATTCTCCTAACGACAATTACGAAAATAAAACACTGAAATAACAACTTAAGAAATTATTTTACCTTGAATATTTATTGATAAAATTTTACATTTAAAATACTAGTGGCTTATTTAGAAAACAGAGGTACAGTTTTACAAGGTACGTTGATTAGCAAGCACTGCAAATGTATACTTTGAAATTTTTGAATAACTAGCATGGCTAGCAACTTCCTATTTCCAAACTTAAAAATTAATATTTAATTAAATGTAGAACTTTATTAGGATATAATTATAGATCGTTTTTTTCTTCTTTTTTTTATCAATTAAATTTAGCATTCTTTTCTAGCCTTATATTTTAAATAACATGATTGTTTTAGTTATCATATTTCATATATATAAAATAGATATGACTAAAAAAAAAAATGACTAAAATTTAAAGACAATATGGCAGCAGAAATACATTTTAATTTAATGTAAAAGTAAACAAAAATGGAGGATCTAAATACAGTAAAACCCCGTTATTACGCTCGTCAAGGGACCATGACCTACAAGCGTAATAAGCGGGATAGCGCTATAGACGGGAAATGATTTATGAGATGGGGAAACATTTAGACACCATTTTACAGGAAACATATTTGATTCTGCAGTAGATATAGTGCAAATACGAGCTTATTTCCTATTAAAAAAAATATGATTGTGGTTTGTCGTGTGTGTGTGTGTGTGTGTGTGTGTGTGCGCTACTGTTACGGATTAAGAAATTTTCAATGCGGTTCAAGTAACTATTAACATCAATTGTTACACCACTAGGAGCAACACTAACATATTTTCGGAGCAGATTTAGTGCACTGCCCGCTATTTCACACGCCTTTTCTTGAATGATTGGGCCACTTAATGGCACTGATGCATCACGGGACTGATGAATCCATTCAATTAGAATTTCCTCGGCATCTTCATATTTTCCACACTTTACTTTTTTACATTTGCAACCACCCTTCGCTGCATTGGTAATTGCATCCCTATTTTTATTATTGTTCTCAGAGTGGATGAGGGAATTCCTAGAGATTCTGCGAAATCCTTCTGACTTAGTGTAGAATTCTCGTCGTACTTACGGAGAATTTGCAATTTTTCACTTACAGAAAGGGATTTCCGCTTCGACATTTTGCACTAACTTACTGTATCACAGACCTGCACTTCAAAGAGTTCAAAGATTCCCTCCTACCAGGGAAAGAAAAGACTCTTAGTGTTACATTTCTTTTCGATACAAAAATTCCGATATTAAAAAAAGCGCTACAAGCGGGATTTGAAGCGTTTTAAGAGGGTAAAAGTATACAGAGTTACATAGAAAATTCCAGGGACCGTAGGAAAGGAGCGTAAAGAACGGGATAGTGCTATAAGCGGGAGCGTAATAACGGGGTTTTACTGTATTCCGAAAACCGGCCACCTTTATTATACGAAGATCGAGATATCAATTAAATTAAATACTAAAATAGTGTTAAATCTAACGAGGCTATGATATTAAAAATATTATTCTAAGATATCTCTTATTACTAGGTTAAAATATGTATTCGGAAAATTCAATTATTTCAACATTGGATTGAAATAAAATTGTTTAATTGAAGACTGAAGGCTGTTTAAGTGGAAAAAAAAATATATTCAGATTTTGTTATAAATTTCTCAAGAAAAATGTTTATTTATTTATTCAAATTAGAGGAGAAAGAAAGAAGAGTTTATAAAACTGAAAATTTGACAACATTTACTTAATTTCGGAAATAAATAAGTGTTTCAGTATAATTTAAAATTCAAAAAATACTACGATTTAAATTCAATCATTTATTCGGCGAACACTAAAAAAATATGAAGTTCGTCAAAGAGCTTAAAGCTTACTTTCTTAATATATAAATATGCTTTTATTTTTTATTATTTAAAGTCGTAGTTAACGACTCAAACGAAAAGACGACGTTTATTTTCAAAATAATATTGTTATAACTATAATGAATACAAACTGACAGAAAATTTTTCCGGTTTCTAGAAATATTAATTTATCCGCATTTTTTAATTTAATTATCTAAAGCCGATTAAATTGTAAATACATCTTAACTTGCAAAAAGTGGATTAAGTGAAAGGATTAATATCCACTGTCTTAAGATCTCAAAAATCCAGCATCTCGCTTCTAATTTCATTTCTTTGAGGATTTCTGTCACCTCCCAGCACTGATTTAGCGCCAAGGTTCAATTTGGAAAAAGATTTTCAAATATAAAACTTTAATAGTCTGCAGTCCTTAAATATGCACATCACGTTTCAAGAAGATCATCGCTTCAAAGTTATGGGGAACACACACACGCAGACTGATTTCATAAGCCACTTTTCTAGATTAATAAAGAAATAAATACGATATCAAAAGCTTCGAAATACATATATTCCGAAACTTTCTAATCTTAAGCGAGTCTTTATAGTCTCGAATATTTCAATAATTACAACGAACTATTAACAAAATTTGAATACAGTAAAATCCATAAAAGATTTAGGCCTAACTGGAAGTTATCCAGGAAAGAATTCCTGTAGATGATCTTTAACTTTTTTTTTTTTATCTTAATTGGAAATGCTTACGCATAACTAAGGATCTTCTTAATTCCGATTTTTAATACTTCCCTGATATTATCAGGTCAATAATCTAGTGATTTCCGTTCAGATTCTGCTCGCATCCGCCCAGTGAGAGAGAAGACATGGGTAAAGGTTTTTCTTCTTGTCTTTATTAATGAGCGGGTGGCAAATGATGACAAGGGTCGGTGAACTGATTTTTTTTTTATCTTCTATTTATAGACACAAGGTGGAACTCATTGCTAGGCTTAATCAGTACACAAGTGTTTGGGCGCGAAATGAAGTGCCTTTGGGCATTCCATTGACCAAACAAAAATACAACAAAACATTTGATTGGACTATTTCCATATCACTGAAAATGATAAAGAAGATTCATTTGAGAATTTGTTGTAGTGAAGAATATCTCAGAAAATGTACATTTTAATTCCTCATAATCCATGTTGAAATTCTCGATATATCTGCATAATAAGCATGGTATCTTTAAGTTTTATTTATAAATTTTATATTTAAGATTTAAGAAAATAGAAGCCATGTTTTAGATGTTATTTTTCTTCTTTATAATGAAAAGTTGCCACTGTAATGAAGTACAATGTTTTACAGAATATAATAAAAAAATTAATAATAAAAAATAATATATATATATTTAATAAGTCATTATGAAAAATAAAATAAAAAAAACTAAAGTTTTAAAATACTTATATATTAATCTCTCGATAAGGACCATAGAAAAGCTGATAGTGATTTAAAAAAGAAACTTAAATTAGAATAGCTAATTTTATTTATCAGCTTATAATGTATATTGACTGAAGTTTAATGAGAAAATTATTGTTTCTATTGTTAAATTTATTTTCTCATTTTTAGTTTCCCATTTTTCTAATAGACGAATCAAGGTAGCCGGAACTCCTATTTGCCATTTACCGTCTTGTACTCCATAAACAACAAAAATACAAATCCCCGTCAACGTTTTGTGTTTTGATAGTAATTTAAAATTAATTAAATTCATTTAATACCATATACTGAATTATTATAATTAACAAATAGTCAAACTATTACCTCAGATCTTAGATGCAGTAAAATGCTATTTTTTTCAGTATTTATTATAACAATACTACTCTTTTACAAAATACAATGAATATATTGTATTATATTAAAATAAATACGGTTGCATTGAGACATCGGCTTCAAAAATGAA
Source organism: Thereuonema tuberculata (assembly GCA_023159025.1). NCBI lineage: Eukaryota > Metazoa > Arthropoda > Chilopoda > Scutigeromorpha > Scutigeridae > Thereuonema > Thereuonema tuberculata. The sequence goes on along the minus strand of JAFIDM010125970.1, from coordinate 29,330 downwards.
ATCACTAGATTTCCTTGATGAGTGTGAAATAGGATGACATCGTTCCTCTTACAAAGCGGAAGTACTTTCGTTGCCATGGCAACCAACCAATAACAAATCAAACGTGGAAATCAGAGGCAGCTTGAATAACGGAAATAGATTACGTTAATAAGTTTAATTTTAACGTGAATTCGTTATTCTGGATCCTTCTTTCCTCTTTTATTTCCATTTATAGACTTTCCCATGAAAAAGAATTTGTATTCCAATTTTGTCAATATTAATCCCGCGTTCATTTAAGATGGGATTTATAAGTTGTGATGATGGCCACAGTCTAGACGAATCTTTGCACCGATTCTTCTCGAAATTTATTTCAAATTAAATTCTCAGAATATTCTATGCATAAAGTCCAGATCAATGGACTTAAAATTAAATCTTGAGTTCAATTAAATTAATAAATCAAACTGTTTGTTAATGAAAAATAAATATTCGGATTTTTACTTCTATTTCTGCCTCGCCTTTTACATACAACACACAATGCAATCAACCTCGTTGTTGCTTGTTTTTCACTCAAATTGCTAAACAGACTCGCATAAGTAGAATTAACTAGGAAGAAAAAAAAAAATGCATTAGATTTCGTTAGTTTTTCACGCTTCTGCTTTACCTTGTTTTTGATATTTCCTGATCCGTTACTGCATAACAGTTTGGACTCTAAATAAAGAAAATAAGTCATTTCCTATGTGTGATATTCGCCGAGTTGTTTATTCAGACTTCTTTTGAAGGAAAATAATTTATTTCTCATTACAAATACTCTCAATGACACACGGTTTTCATCGGAATGATCAACCTACATTCACTGAATACACCAACTTTTTCCTAGGTTATGACTATTGTACTTCATTATATAAATAAAAAGTAGGACATCATTTTATACGGAAATATATATATATCTAGTTGGCGTGACAACTTTCGAATACAACTTTATGTAACGGTTATAAAAAATTAATCAAAGCAATAAATACTGTTGTTCATCGACCCAAAGTGAAATAGAGAAAGAGGGAATAAGAAAGGGTTGTTTGAAAACTAATGAAATTGAGAAGAAATAAAATAAAAACCAGAGGTTCTCAAGCTTTCTCAGTTTACTATGTCCTTCGTCGTTTCAAGATTTGTTTTTGATTTTGTTTTTCAAGGCATCCAGAAGCTAAAAGAAATCCAAGTTCATCAATTTTTACAATCTGGAGTTCTGATTTTGATCGAAATATCCCGCAGCCCCTCGTGAGATCGATACGACGTTCGGAGACATGGTGGCATACACTTAGTTTGAGAATCACTGAAGTAAACATTCAAATTTCAAAAAGAGAAAAGTTCAATGCATTACAGAGAAGCAAACTTAGTTGATTGTTTTTTGGTTTTTCCGGCATAACGTGATATAATGTGAATGTCTCATACGTATTTAGTAAGACCATATTCCGTAACTGTTGGTCCGCATGTACCAGAATGAATAGAGAGCTTCCTTACAAAAAAATTAAAGCTAGCAAAGTTTAACCTTTAAAGGGCAAATGGTATGATAATAGACAGATGGATAAATGAGAATTTCAACTGACAACTAGAGTCTAAAACTGTTTTGAATGCAATCCCCTTCCCCTCTCTCCTATACAAGTACAAAAATATTAGACAACATCAATAATATCCTGTGATAGTTAATAGCTATAAGAATGGCTAAAATTGTCTTAATTATTAAATACGTTTTCAATATTTTTATTTAAGTTTTAAAGAAGTAAAAAATAATTAGTTAAATAAATAAATAAATAAATAAATACTGGTTCCGATCGCTAAAACATTCAAAATACCCAAATATTTATAAATAAAAAACAGTTGGTATTAATTAAGCCTCCATCGTAATGCAACTGCAAGATCGGCGAAGGACGACAAACCTATCACCGTTTCCACCACACACACACAAATATATATAAAACAAAGAATAGTATTATTTTTAAAAATTTCTTTCTTTCTTTCTTTTTTGTAAATTCTAGTTTTAATTTAAGTTTTTAAGTTCAATTTTCTGGGGAGTTTTTGTTGTCTGCTTGTGCTAATTTCTCGACTAAAACCCATCTGGGAAAGATTTCAAACATAATAGTTAGTTAGTATCTAGTCTTCAAATGTGCCTATCAAGCTTCAAGAAGATCTAACCAGTGGTTCAACAAATATTAGGGAGGGTGGGACACATGTGGACATAAATACTGACTAATTTGATGAATCTCACTTTCATAATGGAAAGAAGGCTAAATTAAATAATAAAAAAATATAATTTACGAAAACATATTTTTCAATTATGAAAACAACGAAGGAAACATAAAATAATAAAATATATATCCTTCGCAATTACTTTTTACGACGAGCTTTTACAGAGACCAATTTATTTAGAATTTCTATATCTTGTTTTTAAAATAACTAAATGTACGCCCGCCAATATAACTGAACATGGCTATCAGTGCATCTGTCTGGGCTGCAATCCATTACCGTTCTTGTATCTCGTTCCACGTAGCCAAGAAGCTCATAAATTCCTGACACTGTTCCAGCCATTTCGATGCAAATGGAATGAAGGGTGGGGTGCAAAAGATGACCTCCAAAGGTCAAACGGCAAATCACAAGTTTCATTCATTCAATTAGAATGATTTATTCACTGCGACCGAATGTAGATTGGTTTGTCGTTAGCATACAGCGAAATAATGACAACAATTCTTAGCTTTTTCATTAAGCGAATATCCAATCTTATAAAAAAAAAATTAAGTGATGCTATAAAGTAGGGAGAAAAAGTTAAAAAAAATTACAATAATAATATTTATAGAAATTGAACAATGGGGGTAATATCTCTAATATGCATTTTTTTAAGCAAATTGAGAAACGAAATTATTAATAATAAAATTGTTAGATGAAAAAAAAAAAATTCACATTTTTTTTTCTCTACTTTGATAATTTCCCCCTGGCAGAAATTTTCCAGTTTTTTTTTTTTTTTTTTTAACGATCTATTCTCTACTATCTGAAAAGTGTTCCCACCAAGTACGATTTCGTTTCACCCACTAGTTCTCACTACATACAGCTGTGATTAGGATATTTGAATTAGATTCATGCGAAATAATACAGTAGTCGTGACTTTCATTATAAATTTTGTATTTAATGTTTCGTCGATTTAATATATGTAATTTATCTCATAATATGACTGATTTTTTTAAGGTTTTTTTTTAACATTTTGTTTTTTTCATATGTGCATGTTTAATTCTCTAATATTTTTGTTTTATCCTACTCAAAACATTCAACGCAGTGCTTAAGAAACAAATAAACAGAAAAAAAAAATTAAAAATAGTTAAGTTTTGGTTTTATTTATTATCTTATAAATCAATTACATTTGTTTTTTAAATGTGAATGGCCTATTTCATGTTTTCAGCATCAATACGTGACAACTTTGGGTTTTATGGAGTTAAGTAGAAAGTGAAAGCAAAAATGATTGTATTTGGAACGTTCGACTTATCTTTTTTTCTTTATATCAGTATTTGCTAAGTAACGGGTTGCGACACAAAGAAAACTTAATACAGAATTAACATTGGAAAGGCAGAAAGAAAGAAAATTCTAGAATTACGACTCAAAAACTACTTATTCGACAAGACCTAAATTTTAAAGGTAAGCTTACATTACTAACAGGAATACTGCTATTCACTATTGCTTTCGTTCGTATTCGATCAACAAATGAGAAGTCACAAGCCAGCAACTGCTTATATGCATAGTAATTAAAGTTAATGGTAATTCAGAAGGTATTGTTAAGAATTTCAGCATCATCCCTTAGGGGTGATTCCGACTATTTTGTGAAGATACTCTGTCAACAAGCCCACTTCAACATTTTTCTTGTTTATAAGTGCTTCCATGTTAAAAGACTGGAGGGATTTTGATAAAAACTTAGCTCATGGCTTATAACAGATCCATTTATTTTGGTCTCAACTCTTCCATTCCTCAAATGTGACCCTCGCATAGACGAGGACGTATTTCTTTAAGATTTGATGCTTATTGAAGGTCAAACTTAAAATACGAGAACAATTATTTTCGTTCAATGGATCTCCGGAGCTGAATACAAAACACTATGTGATAAACAGCTGAGAATATGCCTAGTTTAAATAAAATTCTCAGTGTAAGGTAAGATCAAAAACAATAATAATCCAGTATACTCTCGATATCTCGAACTTCGATATCTCGAAAACCTTGATATGTCGAAAAATAGTTTTTCCCCTTGATATTACATATTCATCTAATGTTAATTTTAATTCTTATGTCGAAGAGTTTTCACTCAAAACCTTGTTAGGTCGAATATTTTTCGAAGAAAAAAAATAATTTTTTCGGAAAAATCGCCGTTCAGTTGTGTCGAAGCAAATAGAGGTAATTTTTTCAGAAATTCTAGCAATGTAAGTTCATTGTATTTTACTAATTATTTTCAATTTATTGTAATTATTTTCGACTACTTTTAAAAATTAAAATTATCATTGCTATATTTAGACTTATTGTCAACTATAAATTACATATTTATACTTATTCTCATCTATCAAGACTCTAATTTTTATAATATTATTCCTTATCTTGTGTTTTTACGTGAATTTTTATGTTTTGGTTATCTCAAAAACTCGCTATCTCGAATTTTTTTAGCGTCCCTTCGACTTCGAGATATCGAGAGTATACTATAAATGGTAAATATAAAGAAATTAACACACAACAATTAAAATAAAATTTACGTACAATTTAAAATACATTAGTACTTTCGAAATGGTAAACATTTCTTTGTCAAGACCAAGTGACAAAGAAATAAGGACCATTTCAAAAGTACTCGTATATTTTCAATTGTACATAAATTTTATTTTAATTGTTGTGTGTGGTGGCCTAAAATTCTTAATTAATAAATGGTAAATAAATATAAAAAAAACACCTAACAAACAGTTATAAATACAACAATGTTGATCTGTTTTGATCATTAATACCTGTAAATGGAATTGCATAGTAATTTCAAACACTCTTTGAAGATAGCTATGGCACGTCGAAATACCTGAGCGGAAAGATTGGAGCGTAGGCTGATCCTTCGTTCGATGAACCTCCTTAGATGGGTGGCCATGATCACGACGCTCAAGTACAAAAAAACGTAGAAAGAAAGTAAAAAAAAAAAGTATACGCCAACGAGTTCAGCAAAGGAGAAGCCAAGTTTAAGCTGAGTCAATTCCAGCACAGAACATTCCTCAACCTTCGTTACGACGCCTTCGAGACGTGATAATCAAAACGAAAAGGAAATGATGGTCAAGGTGAAAGAAGAGAATAAAAAAAAAAACACTGCTAGCTTTAGAACACCTACAATGTAAAGACTATTCAGTTGAAGTCCACCTTCAGTCTACTAATCCAGAAAAATTTCGAAATATATTCTATATTTAACAAAGTGGATTCTATATTTCTAGAGCAGGGTTTCCCATCTGATGTTTCGCAGTAATGGCGTCAAATTATATAAAAATCTACATTCGATGGTCAGCCACTATATATTGTTCTTTATTTATATATTTAATCACTCCAAAAACAGTTGTTCATTCACTACGATGCCGGTTTTGGGTCCCCCAGCTCTACTGCTTCTGTTCTGACCAAAATCAACGAAGTTCTTCCTTATACCATCTAACACATACCAGTACAATTTTAGCTTTCCAGAATATTTAGTTTTTGAGTTACTTTGTGCACAGACATACCATACGATGAAAATGTGTGTTTGATTTTAAAATTGAATTTTTAAAAAAATGTTATTTTTTTATTCTAATTTTTTTTTTCTCCAATATGTATAAAAAGTGTCAAAGTAAAAAATATTTTTCCAAAATTCGTTGCCTGAAAATAAATATAAAATATTAATTAAAATATTAATATTCTGTTCCATTTTGTATGAAATAAGTACCGTATATGCTCCAATAAACGTCGAGGCTCTTATTGTCGCCGGGTCTCTAATAAGCGCCGGGCTGCACAGAAGACACGGCCAAAAAGTAACCGGTCCCTAACAGTAGTCGGGTCTTTGATATTTGCCTACCGGTACTAGTGTAAGCGTCCCTATCTTTGTAGTCGTGCGTAATACCTTACGATACATTCCCTTACAAAATGCCGCCGAAACGGTCATTTGACAATGCCTTTAAGATTCTCGCGGTGGAATAGCGAAAGAAACTTCCGGTGATACGGCCGCCCGTCATTGCGAATTCGGACGACGAATAGCAGCGAAAGGTAGAGAAACACATTGCCATTTATCTTTAACAGTCTTATGTAGCATGTGAAATTTAAGGAAAGTAGCCTTTTGTAATATCAGCCAGTATTTACGTGTAAAAATATTGCGTTCTAAAGGTTTTTGTTAATAATGGCCGGCTTCTAATAGCAGCCGGTATCTATTAAACGCCGGGAGTCGAGGCTAGTTTTGCAAATAAACTAGCCTCTATTGGAGCATATAGGGTAACTTATTGCAGTTAGAACTTTGAAAAAAACATTTAGTTAACGATATCTTCAAATAAGGCGAATGAACTTAATTTAAACAGCACTGGAGTTTCTTTCTTATTAGGAGACTTCAATCTATCTCGCTCATAAAGGTTTTATTTGCTGTGATAACTTTTTTAGAAATTGATATTTTTAAAGAGAAATTATTAATCTTAGGTTTGAAACCTTTGGGATTAGTTGAGTGATCTTAAAAATGTTGACCTGCGTTTACTATCGGGAAAGAAACCCAGTTCCCACTTTACAGAGGGCTGGCTGGAGCCTAGGACCTTTCCGGAGGAGCAATAACCTAGCAGAAATCCCGATCTTTCCGAATCAGGCTCCTCCAGCCGCAGACCTAAGCCTCTACCATTCGATTACTGGCCTCTCGGAGTAATTATGCAGTTATTCAATTTGGACCTCTTGTTAAATATTTATTCAAAGGTATTCTAATTTGATGTTCTTTCTGAAAAAGGCCTTATAAGATGACTGTAATATCCCAAAGCCACTTCGACTATTATAAGACTTGGAAGAAAATTGACAAAAAAAAAAATTCAAACAAAATTATACAATAAAAATATTTCAGTGAAATACAGCTATCAAGTAAAAAGTTTCTTTTTGAAAAGTTTCTTTACTTTAGGAATAAATGTAGTATCCCAAAAACTAACTACAGGTTCTCCTCACTTTAAGACCGAGTTCCATTCCGACGACTACGTCATTAAGCGAATTGGTCGATTAGCGAGGAGCTTGCACCGAGAATATAGGATCGTTGTAAAATTATAAAAATTTTGCAACAAACTTCAAATATATTATAAAAAGACATGCATATGTACAGATTATCATTTGTTTATTTGGTTATCTGGAGTTGTAGAGGGTCCAGGTAAAAATATGACAACGATGAAATAGAACCTTCAAGGGCGGAGGTCGTAAGTGCGAGTGGTCGTTAAGTACATAGGTCGTAAGTGAGGAGTACCTGTTATCAAAAATAAATCCACTGTGAAACTGACGAGCTGAGATCAGTTTTAGGTTAGGCCCTTAAAAGAATTAAAAAAAAAAAGCTCTTAAGTTAGTGATAATAAATAATCTTGAACTGATTTCAAAACAACTGGAAATTTGGACATCAGCTGTGAATTTCCAGAAATTTATGAGTTGCTATACAATTGGAAAAAAAAAAAAAAAAAACTGACTCAAGAGGCAGAGAATTGATGATAGCATTTATACGACATCGTAAGTTGCTTTTCATGTCTTGTGCATTCCGGGCAGTATTAAGTATTGAGTTTCGAAGAATTTGATCTCCTTAAGGTATGACAGAACCTACTATGAAGTCCAGTCAAACAGCGGGAAATGAGATAGGGCTTAAAACAGGGAAAATATCCTCGACTTAACAACGAAAATATTTACAAATTCAGAAACAATTCAGCATTAAGGCAGTTACGTTTTCAGTAAATAAACACATTCCACGCTTTTTACAAGTCAACATTATAGACACTCACAGTGTATCAACTTAAAAGAATTATCATGTACAATGTAAATTACGAGTTTTTTGTTTGTTTGTTTTTTTTTTTTGTTCCTTTTTAGTACAACTACTTTTAAAAAAATGAAATGAACTAAATGTATCGTTGGCATTTCGGAATTGTAACATCCATTTCCCAGCGACTTAAGCATAGAAAACATTAAGTCAGGTAATAATGAAATCCATTAAGAGTTCGTCATTCAGGTCAGCAAAAACCAAGTTCATGTGAAAAAATGTCTGCGCTTCTTTACTCGTGATTTAGTCGTATGTATCCGGAAGTATCAGTTTTCTTTCAGAATATTTTTAAGAATTTTTAGATCTTATTTAAGCCTGAGTAAATTTCGATTGCACACCTATTTCAGTGTACGATATGTAATGACAGGAGACCAACAGAAACTAAGAAAAAAGGTACCTAGAATTGAGAACGAGTCGTTCAAAGAAAAACTAATACCAATAGAAGAAAGGAAACATCCAAGCTCACGCCGCGCCGGGATTCGAACTGATATCAGCAGCATGGCAGGCCATCGCCTTGACCACTCGGCTGTGCCAGAACGACTATCAAAGAAGTAGAAACAAAATAGCGATTTATTTCGTAAAAGGATTTCTGCGCGCTTTGAAACGATTAAAATTTACACAATTTGAATAAGTAATACTGATTTAGTTCAGAAACGTCGAAATTTGTATTGACAAGGGAAGTGCGTGACCTGCAACGCTGAGAACCGCAAGAAAATGTGCTTAGAATATAAATTGCTCATCCCAAACACAGTGGTATGAGTCATTCCCATGATAAACTCAGCTGTTGTCTGCTAGCGCACTTGAAGACTGAATAGCTGTGCATCGCTAACAGGTCAGTAGGAAAAGTTTGTTGTTCAGATAGCGTAATTATTTTAAGCAGAGGGAAATATAGCAATATAGTCACGACAGGGAAATTGTGTGTTCTTGGTCCTATTTCATCGATATTTGTTTCTTCGAGTTACCAAAGTTCAACTCTTGGACCTTTCATAGGTGATCATTCAAATGTCTATCGTGGTAAGACGTGCAGTTTTGCATGAGAATGACTAATACCACTGTTTTTGGCAAGAGCGATTTATATTCTAAGCACATTTTCGTGCGGTTCTCAGCGCTCGAGGTCACGCACTTCCCTTGTGAGAGTATTCTGCAGAAAGAATAATTTTTAAAAAAAAGTAACATAGGCTTTTCGCTTGTATCGTTTTCACGACTTTTAAAATAAAACAAGGAAAAATAACCAAGAAAATTTAAAGAATAAGAATTTAAGGATGTAGTTTTCAGTTCTTTCATGCGCTTCCTGTAAATGTTTGTAACACGTTTGCTTATTAGCCTAGGACTCAGCATTGCTCGACCTGTATGAAGATGTGTATTTTTCTGTAAACAATAATAATAAATCGATGTAAACAGAGTAGAATCCATTAGATTGTTTCCATTTCACAGTGTTGTTCTTCTGTGGAGGAGGAGGTATTAATCTCCTAAAGAGATAAGAATCTTTTTTTTCTTTTTTCCGCTCACAAGTTCAACTCTGATTCCTAATAGGGTTGAGATCATTCGGCGTAAAAATTGCAATTAGCATTATATGCAAAGAATAAATAACAACAATAAATAAAAGCAATAGAGACGCTCAAACATACGATCTTGCATTAACTAGAAAGGCAATGTTATGTTTCTTAAAAATGTTATGTTCAAAAAAAATATCGAGAAAACGACAAAAAAAAAACTAAAAGCCTAAATTTATATTACAATTCGAATTTACAATCAATTTCATTTTTGATTGGTTTAAAATTGTTTGAAAAATTGTACATAATTCCATCCTTTTCAAAATTTTGTATATTCAGTTGAAAATGGCCACCTATTAACAATGGGCCGAGGACTGCCCTGTCAGGTTTTATTTATGTTTTTAAAACCAATTTTAAAGATGTGTTTCATGAATATTTCAGTTAATATTAACAAAAATAGAGTAGACATCCAGTGTTTAGATTCCAAAGTATTTTAATTATTATTTTTTTAGAAAATAAAAACATCCGTTAATATTCAGTATTTGTTAAAATTAAAAAGAAATGGCAAGATTCTTAAGAAAGTGTGCTTTAAGTTCTTTCAACTGCTTTTTAACTTCGATTTGTTTCTGAGTTTAGAAATTATACATACTGTATTTAAATGTTTCACTTTAAAATCAATCTTAAGTACTTTTTAAGTACTGTACTCTTCACAGATGAAAGTATTACCTATTGATTACATTAGCCTTCTGCCAACTTCAGTTTTTTTTTTTTTTTTTTTTTGTGAGCCTGAAAGCCCAACTGTGATTGCTTCTTCGACGTCGGTCATTGAGGAGCTGTTCCCCGCGAAGTTATATAAACCATCTGCCCATCTGGGAACCCATTACACTAATCGGAGCAGACAAGTGACGTCACTAGTACCAATGGCACAGATTATCACGGATATCGATTCAAAATATGGTAACTCAAGGGAAATAAGAAAAAAAAAAAATATCGAAGAGAAACAAGGAAAAAATGAATTGGAAAAGCATTAAACTAACAAGCAAAAAGACCAATTAACGAATTTGTAAACACCGAAAGTTGTGAGTTACGCACCTGCAGATCAATTCCACTGTTCGCGCCACTAGTCCGTTTAAATAAAATAAGTATCTCAGATGTGAAGATGTTATTTAGATAATAAAGCTGTTTGATTTATAATAGATGTACGTAATTTTTAACTCAAATAAATATTTTAGTTTCAAATCACTGAAAGAATTTTGTTTATTTAGCAACTGTCATAACGGCATGCAAAAATAGGCCTACGGGTTGACGAGAAACATGAAAAGTCCATTAGGAAAAAAATTCAATCAATTCAAGTACATTTCCATTTTGAATTCGAGCTAAATTCATCACCATATGTTAATTATCTTTGAACTACAAACGTCCGCTTCTGTATTGTACATCTAAGATTAATAAAAATAAAAAACACTATGGCATAAAAATTTTCGTAAACTCAAATTCTTTTTGAAGCAACACAAAAAACGAAACAGCAAATGATAAAAATAAAATTTCTTAACAGAATTCAGTATTCCTTATACCTGAACGGAGGGCATATTGAATTTTGCTACTAAAAAAAAAAAAAAAATATTCTCATTCATAAATATTTAAGCAGTGAATATTAAAAGTTGAAACTAATAACACAATGAGTTTTTTTTTTTTTTTATTTTTGTTCAAAGATATTCCTACAATGTAAAGAAAGAAGAACACATCGTATTTTCATGGGATCATGTGGATCGATCGAGAAATATTGTCTAATTAACAATTATAATAATTGCGAAATCTATATTTTAAATAAGAAATCTGGATTTACTAAGACAATTAAGAAAACTTATTTCGAAGCACTATTCGCATAGACAGGGTGTCCCAAAAGAAAAGGTCATATTCTGGGAGCTCACAGTATCGGCTATTTTAAGAAATAAAAGTTAATATGAACGTATTGTCCTGTTCCGAAAAGTTTCCAAGATAATGCTATTTTTACAGCTGCAAAATTTATTGATAAGAGATATTACTTACTATTTCTAGTACTTATTGTTCTAGTGAAACAATTATAGTGAAACTGTTACGATTACGATAAAATTTTCAGAAATTCCACCGTCAACATCAATGCACTTTGCAACTAGTGTGAGAATATATGTTAGCTCAAGTGTGAGAATAGATGTTAACTTGGATACCCTGCATTTACAGTTATTTTAGCATATTTTAGCATCAGTTATAAGAACATCGAATTTATATATTCACTCAAAACATATTATAGAAATGCAATAATTCCAACCCTCTTTGCAAGGAGAAAAGCGCATTCTCTTTCTGAGCATGCCTAACAAATACAGCTTCCGGCCAGTGATAAACATTCAAAATGGCGGCGGAAATTTTAGGTTAGAATTGGACATATAAAGGGATTAAAAAAGTTTCTGGATTTGTTGAACAGTTCTCTTCAAATGAATATCTTGTCAGTGTAGAAAAAAGAACGATTGATTTGAAACAATAATAATTGTTTTGCTAGAAGCTACAATACTTCGCAATAACAATGGGCAATCAGAATTGCAGTAAATAACATGATTGGAGAAATAGGACAAGGGATCAGTTTAAACTCCTCCACCCATCAGGAAAACACAATGATATATAGATCTTACTGATATAGTATTTAGGAGAAGAAAAAAAAAAAGCAGATAAAATTGATGTTTGACATGATTACTTCATGTGCAGTAATCTTATTGGACACAAAACGCCAAACCTACATAAAAATTTCTTTGAAATTCTGAAAATATTATTCAGGACACCAATTAATTTTAAAATATTAATGACTAATGATTTTCTTAATTTCTCTTTCAAATGATACTGAAATCCTTATGATTGACAAGTTTTCTTTCTGTCATTCTTGCCTTTGCTCTGTTTATACATTTGCAGGAATATGGGCAATAATGTTTTTACGTCACAACTGTGCCAAAATGAGACGTAACTGTTAGAAAAGTAATCGATGTGGCACCGGTGAAATCTATTAAGTATCGTAATTGCCTAGAATAAATAACTGGCCGTAATTATTTGAACAATTTTAGTGTAGCCATCCTGAATAAGTGATGAAACAGCGTCTTACTGGACTCCTTTAAATCGCATTACACAGATTCCCCATTTCCTCATATGATTATGTCAGATTTTGTCGTAGCTCATGTTCTATTTCGTGGTTTTTTTTGTTTTCCCTGAATGTATTTTTCATTTATCACAGAAATTAAAAAAAAAAAAAAAAAAAACAAATAAATTATGCTTCACGTTTGGTCTTCATAAAGAGTATAAAGCACTGCCGGTCCCTGATTCTCCTCGATTCTTTCAATCTTTACTCTTGGGTGAAAGTATCTCTCTTGTAGTTGATCACCTTTGTAAGGACTTGCTCCTTCAAACCCCCTTGCTTGGAGCCCCCCTTGACTGAGACTGGTTCACTAGCCCTTTTCTGTGTTCAGTTTCTTTTTGACATTTAAACGCAATCCTTCATCATAATGTGAATTTGGGATACATTTCATGTCATTTTGTCTTACACCAAATGGCAAGGATTCAGTTCGAGAGCTCTCAATTATCTCAACCTTGTGCTATGTTTGTTGTTTACAACAATGATATCCAACCTTTTTATGTTTATCTTTAACAACGTGCTCCAAGGTTATTGGAACATAATTCAAAATACTCAACTTACCACACATAAATAAAATTCTACGGCGTAGGCAAGCATCTTAAATTTATTACGTAATTTTTATCCAATGTATCAAAGTTTAATACATTTAAACTTTGACATTTTTTTAAATAATAAAATAAAATTTCTCTAACCTCAACAGGTTATCTTTCCAAAAAAAACTTTTATTTAGAACTCAAAAGTAATTTACTAAAAATAAGCTCAATCCATTTGTGGATGTTCTGCGCCTCCGCAGTATGTTCACAAAAAAACCACTCCATCTCTTTAAGTTTATTTGCAGTTGTTATTTTTTTACGACACAACAGACAACAAAGACAAATAATCTGTACAGAATATTTGCTTACCAGAATATCTGCTGAGTGTGTCTACAAACAGTTAATTTCAATACCTTACAATTATAGTTTATAGTTTGGAGATAACGTTTCCATTCAACATGAACCAATCTGGTTGTAAGTTAGATGTTCATTATTAAGTTTAAAGAAATTCTTATCAAAATGAATTAGTATTGTCCTATTTATCGTTAATTCTTCATTTCCTTAGCCTCTAATTACAATTTCTATCATAAAAACTGAGTTACTAAAAGAAAAACAGATCTTAGGAAAGTGCCCATCTCAGCGTATCACACCTTTGCGGAGTAGAATCGTCCGCCAGTGATAATTCTCGCTTTCGAAAACTAACAGTACTTAAAAATAAAAAGATTTATTTTTAAAACTTAATTTATACACTTAAAGATAATTTAAACAGCTTTTAAAGAAAGTGATGATGAAATCATGCAGTCTGTGTGCTTGTATTATTATCTCACCTCCCTCAAACAACTTCTGAATCACAGAATGGATCTTCTCTAAACTTCGAATGCACATTTCAGGACCAAAGACGATTTTTAGCAATTAAAAAGAAAAATACCAAAAATAAATTTAAAAATTAACATCTGAAAGACAGTGAGCTTTAAGTTCTTTTGAACTTATTTGTCTACGTTATTTAACAATGATCTTGAAATCAATACAGTAACTTCTCAGAAAATCTATTCATAGCCTGAGTCACTGAACAATGGCGAAAGCAAACTGAACATAGTTGACTTTCAGATAGTAAAGTATGCTTAAGCACGGTTGAAATATTTATTTTGTGGTTTTGGCTTCGATGAACAATCTTATCTAGGACAAAGAGCTTAAAGTGGAAGTGTTGGTTTCATCTGTTTGATTTCTGATATGCAAGTCTTAACTGTATTTTTATAATTCAGATTTTCAATTCTAGAGGCTTTTTTATAGTTAAAAAAAAACCCTGCAGTTTATGAAAAACTTGTATTTTATGAAAAGTAACAAATACAAATATAAAAACATAGGCTAATATAGTTAGCGTGTTACTTTTGGAATGTCTGCGAGACCAATACTCTCAAAGAAATGATGATAATTTAAGTAAATATACAGTGATATACTGGTAATTTAGGCTTTTCAAATGTAATTAGGGTTTATTTACGGTGATAATAACGCTATAAGCCAACGCTTATTGATTGTATTGTGACACCTAGTTTATATTAATATAGATTTACGTTCATCCAAAATGGGCTAGTTAACATTTATCTATCATAACATTTATTTATTAGAAAAAAAAATCATTTACTTATTTATCATAAAATTTATTTATTAGAAAAAAAATCATTTACTTATTTATCATAAAATTTAAGTGAATGATTTTTTTTGTCCCAAGCTCCTTATAGTAGCCTATTAATATCAATACTATATTTCTAAATGTATATCTAAACTTAAGTCAAGAATAAAAAAATTTGGAATAATGTCCATCACGTCTATTCATAGACGAATACGTTTTGTCGATGAAATTACAATCTACACATTCGACTAACGTTCCTTCCCGCTCTATGCTGCCTTCCAAATTGAAGTGCATCACAATATTCTTATTCATTTAAACTATAATAAGGCATAAAAATCTAAAATATAATACCTTGGGGCATAAACTTTTTTTTTTTTTTACCAACTAATTAAAAATAGGAATAAGTAAATAATTTTGGATTTAAAAAAAAAAATCTTAATTTGATCCTTGTTGTAAATCTTCTGTATTATTTCTCCTGATTCAGATTTAATGTTGTGTGTGCCTGCGTGCGTACGTCCACCAATAATGGAATTTCGCAACAATTCGCACGCGCGTTGCCTGGCAACAAGAGTATTGTTCCTTGGTCAACCCTGTCCGCAACAATGTAATTTCATACGTAAGTTGCCAGACAACAAATTTCCTACTATTACAAATGAATTTCAATACTCAATGCATGCATTTTTTATAATTTAAATTTTAATTTATTTTTATTTTTAAGTTTTAAGTTTACTTGATGTAATTCGTTTTTGTGAATAAATATAATGTTTTTCTGCCGTTCCATAAGCGAGGCTTCCGTCTAGTCTATTCTAAAAACAATTCATAAAAATTTATTAAATCAGACACTTTATTGTAAAAATTAAGTTTCACATTGCTGAAACCTTCTATTTCATTTACATTTAAATTTTATTCTTCAGATTTTTGTAGCGTTCCCCAATTCGCGAAAATCAAGAAAAACGGAAGAATTTGGTACAACACTAGTTAAATTAATTTATTCAATTAAACTTGTCAAGGCAATCGAGTAGATAAGGTAGAAGAGACGATTATGTTAGGGGAATGTGAATGATATTACAATTATGATGAAGTCACGGAATCCAAATAAGGTCACCGAACACTTTGAGAATGGCAATGAATTCCAAGACATATCAAATATTTATTGCCAAAGCTTCGTACATACTTAGGAATGCTTGATAGGTCATTAGACGTTTGACTTCATTCTGTTATGCTAAAAATTGATTTTAATGACGTCAGAGAGGAATTGAGACAAACAATGTTCCCAGAACGCTGAAGAATAACTGTAAACAACGTCTAATAAATTTAGCTATTCCATTCTGACATTCATGAGCCAACAGGAACCTCAGCGCAAACCTATCACAAAGAGAATCTTTATACCAACTTCTTCGTTGTCTTTTCAATCGGGCTATTACAAGGAACGACTTGACATGACCGCGTTGTATCCGAATTCGCGTTGTCGCGGGATTTTATTATACTAATAAGACAATCTTGAATAACAACAGATTATCCTTTTCAATTCTCTCGGATGACAATCGTAATGATCTCATTATTTTATACGCACTGGAATTCCTCCTTTGCCAAGGGATAATGCGATTGAGGAATTAACATCACATTCAATGTAATGAATTTCTTCATTCTGAGAGGCTACTGAAGGATTCACTTAATTAAAAAAAAAAGTTTAGCGAGGAGAAAACTCTTCATAATAACAAGCCTGAAACCTCCTCCTGTAAATCATTAATAGACTACTTTTATTATTTGTTATTTAAATAAAATCTGTTTGGTATTTGTTATTCAATTAACTGAGTGCACTGGAAAGAATTTTCGTTGTTAAAAGGCTTTTTCGTGTTACTGAAGCCTACGGAGGAGGCTACAGGATTAAAAAAAGTGATGTGGGGATATGAGTGACATCCTCGCGTGAAGATAAGTTTAGACATACGAATAGTAGTTGAAAAAAAAAATAAACAAAATTCGATGAACTTTCATAATATATCCAACGCTGCTATTACAAGACCGTTAAAAATAACAATGACTTCAAACACTTGTTACATAACACAGGTGAAATAAGTTTAGTTTTACTGAAAGGATTCTTCAAACGATTCGAAATAATGGCTCTAAGAACGCTGAAAACGAAGAAAGTTAAATAAAATGAACATTAGATATGTAATTATAATTATATTTTCATCGATTAGTTGTCTCAGCGTCTTAGTTGGCCGTCGGCAGAGTGCCCTGGTGGTGGGTGGAGGACTTTTGTTCTCAGGGTCTTTTCTCACCCAAATAAGGCAATGGAGCAGCGCCTCTGGTGGGCAAAGGGAGCAGGTGGTCACCCAGGAATGTACCACTGACAGACGAGGGTAGGTCTCTGGGGGAAAGAACACTTTACATGGGGCTTCTTAGAAACCACTCGCCTATACAGCGAAAGCCTCAAACAATACGCATTATGCAAAAAAAAAAAAAATTGGTAGACATATAAAAAAATAAAGGTAACGGTGTCTTTTTTTTTCGCAACTGATATAGTTGTTTATTTTATTTTTATGTAGAAAGCATAAGATATCAATTCAAACCACTTGCATTAAGTTAAAAAAAAAAAAACAAACAACTAAATATAGAGAATAACTATTTTTTTTCCTGATCCAAAACTAGAAAAGGAAAAAAAGTTACAATTGCGTCAAGTATTAGATACTGCAGAAAAATCACTAATAAATAAAGATACACAATCAGATTCGGTATCTTCAAAGCATTTTTATCTAAGAAAAGAAAAAAGAAAACAAAACTACATGGGTGTTTTTCAGAATGTTTTTACACAGGAATAAAAAAAGTTACTAGGTAACAATTCGATGATGATGATCGCCAATTAGAGAGAAAGAAATATACTAATTAGTGAACAAAAGTATTATTTTTTATTTATTAATATTTAGTAGTAAGTATATATGGTTAGGTAATTTTAAGCATTTGATATATTCATCATGGGCGAAGTCTTGTAACAGACAATGGATTTTTTTTTGGTTTTTTGATTATGTATTGTTTTGGTTTTTTAGTTAAGGAGAGGCACGCCGTATTTTTGTCTACGACATAAACTAGTAAATAATGTATAAGTGTTACTATCATAAAAAACAAGGAAATGGACATGTATTTATGGGATCAGACAAACTGCGGATCTCATAAAATGATAAACACAGGAAAAATAAAAAAGGACACAAAGATGTATTGGCAGGAGACAACTGCCACAACTTTTCCCCCTCCTGCTGTCGGCCGCCGAACAAGAGCGAGACTGTTTTCAAATTTCCCCAAACTAATGTAACTCGCCGAATTGCCATAACCCCTATTGAGAAAATTAAAAAAAAAAAGGAAGCATCAATTTTAAGAAAAAAAATTGCGAAAGTGAACCATATTAATATAAAATAGCAATTACATACATATACCTTTTGATTTTATAGAAAAATAAATATACGTTACTGATTTTAAGTTACGTTCAACAATAATTTCATATTACAAAACTCAAATCTCGGTGGAGGCCATTAAGTCATTCTCCATTCCTTTATTTACAATTGCCATTTTAATTCTACTTTTAATACAACATGGCGATATATGAAGCTACAGCCGATTTTTTTTTTTTAATAACATTCCTTCACCTTATCAATTTTATTACATATCTCAAACGAAATTTATCGATTAACTGATCCTACAGATTTATAAATTGATTTTTATTCTTAAATAGTATTACTGAACGAAATTTTGTTTCCTTTATCCCTTTCTTCTTTTAAGTTCTTCGTCTGTAAATTTAGGCGGAAAAAAAAAAAAAAAAAAAATATCAATATTCTAAATAAAAAAACAAAAACAAAAAAAAACTGAGAAATAAACTTAGTTATCAGGCGAGGGATTGTCTGAAATGCATGATTACATTCAGAATGTAATTCACTGCGTTTATAATGGAATAGTAAAACTTTTTGTAAGAAAGTTTTAAGAAAAGGAGCAATAACCTTCGTCCTTCCACAGAACAAGTTATTAAACAAAAAACAAAAAAGTTTCAGTGAAAAAAAAAATAAAAAAACCCAACTAGTCAGGAATTTTCTCCTCTTACTAGTTCCACCAGATCACTTCAACCCCCCCCCCCCCCCACACACACACCCCTTTGCTTTTCATTTCATTCTTTATTTTAAATCTCTTATTTTCATCAAAAATATTAAATGATAAGACTTAAAAACCTAATTAACCTTACAATCATTTATTTATTACTTTTCCCCATAATGACTTCCAATTTCATAATCAGATATTATGATTTTTGTGTGGTTCTACAGATATTTCACTTTTACTTACATGTCGCCATTCAACGTGAGATACAGTAGCTTGCGAATTCAAAGACTTGTAATTATTGTTTTTATTTCATTAAAGTCTGCTTTTTCTTGTCATTAATGCATTTATTAAATTCCTTTAAAGCTGCAAACAACGAAATTCAAGGATTTATTTACATCACACTACAATGATTTTTTTATATATACTTATTTACTTTTTAGGAGATATCACTTTTATTACTGTTATTTGTTATAAATTATCAATGTTCCTAACTTTAATACTTTTATCTATTAATAATCAAATGTACTGATTATCTCCTAATCAATAATAACTAGACCCGAATGATACATTCCCATAAAAATAATGATTACAACATTACATTCTGTCAGTAATAATAATAACAACATAAAGCATTCCAAACCTTGAAATATCAATCAATGAAGTATATTGATCTTAAACTAAATATTTCTGAAATATTTGTTCTATGATATTGATCAACTTACAATTGACATAAAAAAGTTGTCAAATTTTTTGATAGCACAAATTAACAATATTATTATTTGTCTTCATTTAGGTGTGTGAAATTTAAACCGTGAAAAACGAACACACTTTTTTATTGCTAATACAGTTTATAATTCAATGCCAAATATATTTTTGATTTAATTGCTGTAGGAGCCACTGAAGCATTTCAACTTAATTGTTAGGTAAAGAAAGGCATGTCTTTTTACATCGCTTTTTGTTTTCTATTATCGAACGTCTTGAATATTAACGAACTTAACAACATCCCTACATTTATCGAACAAGTAATTTATTAATTTTATCGATTTAAAAACTACTGATTTCGAGTTACTGAACCCGAAATAAGCTTTTGTCTTCTGCAAAACCTTTTCAGATTATCTGAAGAACAAAGTTTAATCTTTGGAGGATACAATAAAAAAAAAAACATCCCTGATAATCCAACGTAAGAAAGATTTACTAAGGCGAACAGAACACACGACAACAAAATAAACAGAGAAATTTTAATAAAATTATGTTAAAATCCATCGTAAATATAGACCCTAAAGAGAACTAAAGGTGAATACATTCACCCCTTGCTTCGAAAACTTATTATTTTTTATTATCCATTTAAAAAAGGGAAAAAAAAAGTATTATCGTATTATAACTAATATTTATGTAAATGAAAATGTAACTACACCTTTTAACATTAGTGTTCATTAATCACGATAAATTATATTTCAAATATGTAATCATATACCTGTATATATTACCTGTGTTGCTGAATACATATCTAAATTTAATTAACAATAATAATAAATAATTACGAACTTTTCAATTGAATTATGGAATAATCCCCTAAACCTTAATGTAAGCCATTTGCGGGGGCAAGCAAGCAAAATAAATAAAGCTGTTTCACTGGAATTTCTTTTCAAGGAACATTACACATATCGACGAAATATTTTATAATTCGATATTATTTAATTTACTGAACAGATTTTTTTCTTTGATATCTTAACTCAGTACTGAACCTATAATTTCAGGTGTTCACTAAGCCTAAAAGATAGGATTTCAGCCAAAAAATGGGAAGTAGTTGTTTTATCTTTACGAAGATCAGGTTTTATCGACGGGACATTTCGATCCCCTGCGTAAAACCCTTGAAGCTGATTCACCTGTGCATCTTTGAGGGAGTGGCCACCAAAACCGGATTAAAAAAAACATCTAGTTTTAATACAGAACTAGAATTGAAATATTAATGTTTAATGTTTTCCCACTTCCGCTATCTTTTCAGGCAAATTGTTAATATACAATATAAATTAACGTAATGGTAGAAAATCATGAATGAGAGGTAAAAATGTGTAACCTTTTTCTCATTCATAAAACAACCAAAATCAACTTTGATCATTTTATATATTTGCAAGCCTGTTTAGAAAGCAACTCTTATTATTATTTGCAGGTGAGAGTGGATACAGCTGGAACTTTTCTTTACAACTGCCGATATAAGGTAACCTTATAAAATACTATATAAACTATTATAATTTTGTTCTGAAATAAAACAAACAAAAACAAACTCATTATGGATCATTACAAAAAAACTAAGAAATATCTACACATAAAAGTATATAATTGGATCTTACTTATTACTTAAAAAAATACAAAAAAAAGGTCTTATTTTGAAATATTCCAAATATGAAATGAAAATGACACCGAACCTTAGATATAGGAAACCACTGATATAACAGTGATGTATTTTCCCAACCTTTTATAAAAATACAATTTTTAAATTTATTTGTAAATATCTATAAAGCTTCCGTCAGCTAACTATTAGTAATTTACGCCTTTTGTTTACAAACTAACTAAACAACACGAGTTAAAACACTAATAGACTTCTTCATCGCAGACACTCTGTTCACGAAACCCTTCTACCTTTTTAAAAACACGAGTGAACAACGAGTCTAGGGATGACTCTGAAAAGGTTTTTCCTACACAAAAGACAGCAGCATTGAAATATTTCACTTTTTTTAATTCTTTTGAGGCGGTACTCCGTAAATTCAAGGTCAGATTTTCTCACGTGCAAAACAAATATAATTAATTCTGGTCGACTTCTGTCATTGCACCCTTGTAGACACGTAAGCCACTTAGGAAACAATGACACTCCCTCTGAAAAAATGAAATGCTGTGTTCCGTTTAAGTTTGGATTTATAAAACATCGTGAACTAGAAGCACAGCAATTAAAAATCGAAATATGAACACAAGCCGTTGAAAAAATACACTTGTATTTCAAATTATAATTACGAAAATTTGTACTTTTTTTTATTATTATTAATTATTTTAATGGATAAAACGATCTCAGTTCACCGGCGATTTCAAACACCTGTTGTAGGAAAACAAATTCGGGATTCCGTTTTTAAAACACTGACGAAGAGTATAGCAGCATTTTTATTATTTGTATTTACGTAGTTTCGCTACAATTATCCGCATTAGGGCGAGAGATTCCTGAATGGGCCGCCGCTAGCGTTCCGACATGCAGGTGGCGAAAAAAAACAACCGACTAAAGTTTGAAAGGAGATAAAAATAATAAAGGACTTACATTAAGATCGATGGTTAAGTCCGTACCGTCCAAGAGAATCACTTTACACTGAAGGAGGTTTTTATTGGGTTTCGACGGTTGAATCTGCGAAGTTTGGTTCTTGAGGGCCGAAGTGCGGCCCCGTCGTTTGCTCAGGAATCGGAGCATGGTATCCACAAAACAGGCATAAAACTACGGGGAATAAGACACACAGGCGATGCAATGGGGTTTAGTCAGTGCCCGCACTGGGGTCCTCGTATCCTCAGGGGTCCATTGGGATTGAACACTGTTGTTGTCACCTCTGATCGCATTTCTCGTCCGAAGCACACCTCACACGGCCTAAACAATAAAACGCTGCAGCGCAAGCGCAAGTTCAAACGAAAAGCGACACGGCAAAAGCGGAAGTGACGAATTGACAGGAAATGACGTTTCGATATCAAAACGCTTTGGCTTATAAACTTTCCAGCAATTCTAAGCTACTCTGATAACCTTAAACTTTCAGTTTCTATTATTATAAATTAAAGAAATTTAATTTAATGAATATTTATAATAATTTTTCTAAACTATTATTAAAATAAAATAATATAAGCAATTTTAACAAATTATCATTAAATGTAATTTTTATAAAAATATTATAATTTCAACAAATAAAATGTTACGTAAATTAATTAAATGTTACGTAAATTAAAATATATTTTTTAAATAATAATTAAGTTAAATTTCTCTGTAAGAACATAATTACAATCAATGATAACTTCATTATTTTTATGTCACCGATTATTTCACCATGAGTTATATTTTTCTCTCTCAAATTAATGGTTGATAGAGATAAATAGTATATAAGCTATATTGTATATATTCAAAAAATATAAAAATTTATTAACAGTCACATTTTCGAATCATGATATCTTTCATCAAAGTGAAGTCGTAAAACGAAACTGTAATTATTACTATTAAATTTATATTTATCATTTATAATATTTATTAAATGTTTGCTGTCTCATTGTATATACTGAAATTATCAATTACATAAAGATACGGTAGTAGAAACATGTATTTTCTTGCAGATATCATTTAAAGCAATCTATGAGAAATTAATTATGTACACTGTTGATAATTTCCTAACCCATTAAAATTTTATGAAATTTATTAAAAAAAACAGATAATAAAACTCTTGTACTTAAAGGAATTACATTTTTTTTAATTGTTTAAAATGTAACAAAAAAAATTATTAAAATATTATTAAGTAAATGTTTTTTTTTTTGTTTTTTTTTGTCAAGATTAATTCCTTTTAAAGATCCGAAGACAATATGCAAAATAAGACAGACTAAAGAAGGCTACATAAACTTCCAAAAATATTTTTAATAAATCGAAAACTTAAAAAAAATACATGATTACAATTTGAGTTTTCAATACATCATAAATATAAGGGGAAAACATAAATTGTTTTTAATTAATCATCTACCCATATAATCTAAATTGTGCTTGATATCAAAAGTGTTATTCATTATCAAAATCGCTCAAAATATTAGGATTTTAAGTGAATTATATTTTGTTTAAGAATAATAATTGTAATAAGTATAATGCTGCGCTTACTGCATTGAAATATAAAATGAATCTATAGATTAAATGGTTTTTGACTTCAGTGACTAATGTATTTAATTACAGATATTTATTAATATCGATAATAAATTTTCAAAACTTCAAAACTTCAAATTGTTAAAAAAGGATTGTTTTATTTTGGTTAATATAATATAAAGAAGATAATATGACTGATTTGAGTTTTAAATGCATCTTTTATTATCATGTAACAATAAAAGAATAAAAAAAGGAGGAGAAAAAAAAATATCATCTACCCCTGGCGGGACTCGAACCCGCAATCCCCGGTTTAGGAGACCGATGCCTTATCCATTAGGCCACAGGGGCAACTGAAAACAAATTGCTTCCGTGGATGTTTCTAACTTATAAATTCCTGCTGCGAGATAGTAGGAGGCAACGGAATTTTCGAGAAATAACTAAATATAGAAATTAGTCGATATGGTGCATTTGGCGATGACGTAAAGATTTTTCAAATCCTTCCCCGACTCCCCAGCTACTTCTCCCCATTTGAAAATCGGATGTACTATTAATTCCAATTTTAAATGGCCTTAAATGGTTTTATTAATATTATAATATTAATTTTTGACTCATTTGGAGGAAAAAAACAATTAAAGGAGATGTATTAAGAATATATTTAACCGTTTACTTCACTAGTATTTGGATAGTAAACAAACTTCAGGGTTGGGTAAATTACTTTTAAAAAGTAACTGAGTTATAGTTACTTAAAAAGTAACTGTACACTAACTTTTAACAACCAAAAAAAAAAAAAAAAATTCTATTAAAATTATATTATGAATTTATATTTTAAAAACTCTGTTGTAATTACCATATTACGTTATAAATTGATTGCTTATATTACAAAATTAATTATTTAAATTTAAATTTTATTTATAACTAGCAAAACAGGTTACAAAAAGCAAATGTCCTAATGTGGATGATAAAGAAATTGCAATTGCGATATCACTTGGAACTTTCCCGGTACAAAAAAAATAAAAAACAACAACAACTCGAAAGGTCTTATCTCATTACAAATCTACATCTATCCCGCAAACCTCGTAGAAGTATCTTTGAACCATGTTTGCCCATCCACTCGCCGTCCTCCCAGTGTACACCCCTAGTTCCAGGTTATTCGAATTTTGTAACGTCGTAACCCTGTCACTTCAAACCTTTCCTAGTTCGTAAAAAATCATATGATCATTAAAATCTATATCTAATCCGTAAACCCCGTCGCCATTATGCACAACACTATGTGTATAGTTCCCATTGTCGCTATTAGGGGCATAAAGAGCGCTATTAAGCAGAACAGTATTTTAACTCCAATTGTTGCATAACAGTATTTGTGTAGTTCACAATGACTTAATGTCTAACAGATGGATGTTGACGATCCCGTATTTTCGTGATTTCACGTAATTTACGCGAGAATAGTCTCTATCCTATCTATTCTATCTATTCTATCTATATAGAATAAATATAAATATTTAAATGAATTATAATACGGGGAAATGCATGAGACTTTTACTACATTTTAATATAGTTTTAATAAATTGAAAACAGTCAATAAACAAACAATAAATGTTCATTATGTAGCATTTTCCTAGTGACAGACATTAAAAATACTAAATTCCTTGAGACCTACTGAAGAGGCTAATGGCGAGATCTCGTGTTTTTCGTAATTCTCGCGCAAACGTGATCGTCAACATCCATCTGTTAGACATTATTAGGATGTAACGATAATAAATGTCACGATAATAAATCCTAAAACCTAACAATAGTAACGGAAGCAAACTTTCAGCTTTATAACTTAAAGCAACGCTTTTTATCCTATCCCGTGGGAATTTCGAAAAATTATGAAAAGTGTTTTAGTGATTATAATTACCTGTTTACATGCCAAATTTGAAGTCTCTACTAATTATAGTTATGGAAATAATTACGGAAATAAGAAAACTTTCAAGCGAAAATAAACCCTCGTTATTCCCGAACCCGTGGGAATTTCGAAAAATCCTGAAAAAGGGTTTTAGTGATTATAATTACCTACTTACATGCCACATTTTAAGTCTCTACTAATTATAGTTACGGACATAATTACGGAAATAAGAAAACGATAAAGCGACAATAAATCCTCGTTATTCCCGAACCCATGGGATTTTCTCAAAATCCGGCCTTTTTCCTTGTCTACAACATAAAGGGAACCTCTGTTCAAAATTTCAGCTTTCTAGGTCCAACGGTTTGGGCTGGGCGTTGATCAGTGAGTGAGTGAGCGAGTCAGGTCTTGTCTTTTTAAATAGTTAAATTTTTCTTTAATTTGAATGCACTATAGATCAATTTTTTAAATCTTTTTTGCTTAATGCCGCACTTTTCCATTTCGTGAAATCCCACAGCACACATATAACAAAATCTTTTGAAAAACTTCAACACGATTTTCACTTGAACTGTTTTTAAGCTAATTGGAATAAAAAAAATCACGATCTAATGAAAATTATTAATGAAAATTTTTTCATTAGCAAGCAATATTTATTTCAATATGATTTATTCAATATGAAACACCGGCTTAGCCACCTTAAACTGCAGGGTTAATTGAAATTCTCAACGGAAGGATCGCATCTTAGCCATTAAGTTAATGTAAATGCCAAGTTTCACATTTCGAATGTTTAACTTCCAATAAAAATTTACTTCAAAAACTTTCTACTTGGAATCAGCAATCAAGGCAGTTCTTTACGAAGGGCTTGGTTAGAATGATGTCACAGCAAACAAAGGAATCGTCAGTTCGCAGTAATAATTTGCGGTTTTTAAAAACATATATAGGTTGTATTATTTCTTACAGGTATCTGTGTTTCAAATGAAAGTTCGAATTTATAATGCTAAGGGTTAGCACTGTGCTCAATAGACTTCTACATTTTGAAGAAAACCACTCAAGAGACTCGTAGGAATCGTGTTCCTTCGTGGACGATTCATACAACAATGACTGGGAATACCACCATACGGCCACGCCGGCATGGTCGAGCGGTCTCAGGCGTCTGTCTGCCGTGAGGCGAGTATGCTGGCGTCCGGGTTCAAATCCCGGTTGTGAGCATGGATGTTTCAATTTCCTTTCCTATGTTGTTAAGCCTCTTCTTCACTTTCTCTTCGGTCTGACGTCATTCCGTAATGGCGTCCTAGAGAAGGCAACGGGAAACCACTCTAGTATCTGTTCCCAAGAATAAGTTACGGTTTCTCCTAGGGGTCGCCCTTGGGGAGTCACTAGGGTCCGTGAACTTTCAACCAATCTTCGGATTGAATTACTGTGTATGTATGTACCACCATACGAGTTTGGGATTTAGTTTCTAAAGATAATTTTCTTAGAAAAGATCTTGAGCAATACTAGTGTCCTGAGAAGTGATACGGAATTTTTGAAACAGTTTTTGCCAAACCTCCCAATAGCTTGTTGTGAAAGTAAATAAAAAAAAGTAACGCAAAAAGTAACTGAGTTACAGTTATTCAAATAAAAAAGCTACGGCGTTACCGATCGTTACTATAAAAAGTATCTGTTATTAGTAACGACGTTATTTATAAGGCGTTACTACCCAACCCTGACAAACTTAATATGAAACTCTGTAAATATATAAATATTTCATTGACTGATAATGGAATTTTCGTTATTACTACTTGAATACTTTTCTACTTTATTTCTCTAATTACATGCTCCTCATTTTAAAACTGTTCGACGGATTTCCATAAAAGTTTGTACGTTTAATTTCCAAAAAGGATCTTATAATTTGGTGCTTCCCCTCCCATCCTCAAAATTGACTCTTCTCACCCCCTTCAGCACTGATTGTGTCTGTAAATGATAACCACGGTTGTGGTACTACCATTCCGATTATGATTGTCACGTGACTGACGTAGGAGCTTGGTTTATTCCCCAACCCTTCCTTTTTTAGACGGCAGAGTTACAAGATGGCTGATATTGTTAAAAGAATCTGTTGTAATTGAAATTGAATCAGCCATCTTGAACTACATCAAAGAAGAAAAAATAAAATGATTGACTTTTAAGCAACTTAGCCAAGTTAAAAAAATTAGTTTCAATGGCAGTATGATTGCTTTATTAACGACATATAACTAAAAATAAAATAACTAGACTTTCATGCAACACAGCCAAGTAAAAAAAAAAAAAAAGAAATAAAAAATTAATGGCCATAAAAAGTTTTTTTTAGTTCGTTTCGTGTGTTTATATGAAACAAAGAAGTGAAATAAAACTTTTTCTTTTTAATTTAATCGTCGAGTAATAAGCAACTCTGTAATGTATAATAGAATATCATATAAAATGCGTCCATTGTGTCCATTAGCGTAACTAGAGAATTTGGGAGGGGGGGGGGCGGGGCTTTGTGTTTGGGGAAAAAAGCGGAGAAATTTAAAATTTAAACTTGTACCTTCGAATAACTGCATTCTTATTGTTGCAAATAATGCATACAATGCTAATAAGTTAAAAAATATTTTATTTAATTTTTATTTTTATATTTAAAATGTAAAATAATTATATTAATATGTATTTTTCTGGAGGGGGGGGGGGGCATGGCCATTCTGAAGAGGGCCGGACCATTTTGGCTCCCCCCTAGTTACGCCTATGATTGTGTCGTCTGCTTGGAATATTGTCGACTGCTAGGAATGGCTTAACCCAGCTCTGATCCTGGTTATAACCTTGCATCTGGTTAGAGTTTATAGATGCGGTTGCTGGAGTAACCGGTTGACGCGAGGCCTTCGTTATACTACGTAGTATAACGAAGGCCTCGGTTGACGGCGTGGTTGCAAGGAGGATAGTAACCAAAACCGCGGTTATCATTTATAGACGCACCCTCAGTTCCCACTAGGGAGACAAATATAATCGTCGTCGTATTTTAAGTAGGATAATAAATAAGCATCGTATGAATTTTATAGAAATTAATTGGTCCAACCGTTTTAGCGAAAGATTTTGTGGGTTGTTTTAGTTCGATGAGAGATGTGGCATGTTGCACCGTAAATAAGCAACTTATCAATTTATGTCGTTTTGATGGGATTCACATTGTAAATAGACTAGTTGACCCATGCGAATAATTTGCAATAGAAAAACCACCTTTGAGAAATAATAAACAAATCCAAAGCTGTAGTGCATATTAGTTAGTAAACACATTCTCAATTCTAATAAAAATATAGATCTCCATTTTTATAAAAAGGTTGACCCGTGTGAATAATTCGCACGGTATCTTGATCAGTCAACGAATGGTAATGTGGAAATAAATAAATGAACAGATTGTCAATAGATGGTGCCTTCTATATTTTTATAAAAAGTTTTTTAACGAAAACATTAATTTTAAAAATGTTTTTTAATTTTTTGTCATTAGCGGTGAATGTAATCTTCAAAATGATATCTCAATCATTGATTTGATAAAATATTAAGCGAAATAAAAAAAACAAAAAAAAAACACCTTTGAGAAATAATATATGAGAAGTTGATAAATTTTTATATTTTTTATTGTAATAAAATATAAATCTTATATCTTATTTTTTTATCTGTTTTATCTT
>JAFIDM010125969.1:29679-50580 GCA_023159025.1 Thereuonema tuberculata | reverse complement strand
TTGGCTCTACATGAGATCTTATATCTTTTTAACAGTGAAAGCGTTATGAGCATGTGGGTCTTGGCAACTTATTTTACATGAAATGTTTTGGGTGGGATATAAATTTACTATATAGTAGAAAATCGAAGTTGAAAAAGATAATGCTTCTATTTAATGCTAGATGGTTAATCACTTCAGTAATGCACGACTAAAATAACACTTCATACGCACAGTCTTGAAAATTAAGTTATTTTCAAGACTGTGCCTTTGAAGTGTTCAAAAAATAATTCTTTTTCATACATAGTTTCACTACTCGTGAATACATCTGCAAATATCTCTAATCCATGAAAATAAGATAAGTTCATTCAATGAACTAACAGCTTGAATATAAAAGTTCAGTCTGTGTAACCCTATCAAATAGAAAAGTTCACTTTAACTAGAAAGTCTTTAACACTATATTCGATGTTCTAGTAGAATCAAATAACTCTCGGTAACATTGGCACATAATAATAGTTCTCTTCCCTTTCAATATTGTGACTTGTAACGTTATGGCAAATATTCTTGTAAGTTGTGTAACTTCCAAAATGTCTGTGTTTAAGTAAATTTAGATTATTTACTTCATATCTTCTTACGAAACAATTGGATTCTTTGAAGATAAATCGATACACTTTCCTAGTAGATTGAAGAAGGTATGTCTTTCCATCAGATTTCCAATTTGGCAGTCTTCGCTGAATTTCGAAGTATCAAGTTTAGCACTAAGGAATACTTCCGGCTGATCGTTAGCGAATTCAAATTCTCTCTGGATATACATGTCAAAGATGAAAATAAACGCTTTAAATTAGAATCGTGTCTAATTAATAGCTGTATATGCTTCAATAAGGATAAATCACTTAAAGTGAATGATGTTTCCCTAAGTATTTTTAATAAAGAATAAGAAGATTAAAGATTTTTTAATTTTAAAATAACCACATATCTATTCATTACAATTAATTTACTATTCATTACAATTCATTTCTTTTCAATTATGTTAACAAAGGTGAAATTGTTATTTTGTTTTAGAATATAATGTTTATTACTGATCATTGGATGTTATATGTTATGTTAATTATTGGATATTTAATGTAATTACTTATGATTATTGAAATTTTTCTTTGTAACATTTCGATTATGATTTGAAGAGAAAGAGAAAGATTTTCTCTTTTTTATTTGTATTTTCTTTTAATCCTGATGAAGTTCCTTAATTGGGATGAAATATAAAGTTTTGAAGAAATGAAGAAAAGTGGGTTTGTTTCGTTATTTTATATAAAAACTTTATTTATTTAGCAAATTATTATCGAGATCGGAAAATATACGAGTTCTCGCTGTTATGGCCTTCTCCGGATAACTCAGATATACCGCGGTTTGGCGCCAAACATCTATATATCGATAAGGCAATTTTGAAGCGAAAATATAAATCCCCTTTATTCCCTATCCCGTGCGAATTTCGAAAACTCCGGCCTTATTCCTTGTCTACATCATAAAGGGAACCTCTATACAACATTTCAGCTTTCTAGGTCCAATGGTTTGGGCTGGGCGTTGATGAGCCAGTGAGTGAGTGAATAAGTCAGGACTTTTCTTTTTATATATGGAGATAATGAGTTTTTGACTTGGTGATTGCGTTTTAAATTTTATTTCGATTTTATTCAATAGTCAGAACGTTAAAATTTATAAAAATATTCCCTACTTTCGAAAATACTTGATCATATTTCAAATTTTGTATTTCGTATCTTAACAAAAAATAGCTGTCACTGATTAAATAATTAGAAACTGCCTGATTTTTAATGTATTAGGACCTTAAATACATAACATTAAAATACCGAAACACTCAAACAAATCACCTAACCTGTATTGAAACGATTTTCATATTCGATTACATTAAAATTTCGGATGAAGTTATTTTATTAAAAATATTAAATGTTTAAAAATATTAACTAAAATTATTGATTTATTAGTAATGGCCAAAGTCAGGGGTGGGCAAACATTTTCTACGGAGGACCACATTGAAAACTTTATTGCTATCGGAGGACCGCATATATATTTTATATCAATTACAATTTACAACGTATGAAAATATGAAATAATGATAATAACCATGTATTTGTCATTTTACTTCACATTCACACTGCTTGCACATTGCATTTTAAAATACGAACTTGAAACAGTTTCTAATTTGGTAATAAGATTCATAATTATTTCAACAAAAGTTTATTGTTACCTATCATAATAACTATAAAGAAGAAGGAACTTAATTCACATACAATCTCAATTCACAGTACAATTATAATTAATGAGAAGTATGTAACTGTTCACAATTTTGGATAATGTTCTTGAACTGTGGAACCAGTTTACTGGTTTTGATTTGCATGACTGCATTCAAATTGCAGTCTGTCACTATCGACCTGTTCTTAGACTTGTTGATTTTCAGACAAGAAAAAGCTTGCTTACAGATGTATGTGTACCCAAATAGTGACAAAAGTTTGGCAGCAAAGTTTTTTAAGTGTGGAAATGCTGCTGCTGACAAAGATCCATAAAACTCCAGCAGAAGAATTGACTTGAACTTCTCCTTCAGGTCATAATCTGCTTGTAAGTCAAGCAGCTCCAAGTGTATATCCTCTGGGGCTGGATCAGCTTCTGCACTAAATGGCGAACTGAGGATATTGAAGAGTGGTTCCAAGTTCTTGAAGTCTTGGAACCTCCTTTCAAATTCCACAACCAAGGCATCTAACTGAGCCTTGTACCTATCAGCCATTTCACCAGAAATGGTTTTCTGTTTCAGCAAAGGGAAATGGCAAAACCTACTTTCACCTGCTTGCCTGGAGAACAGGGAGAGTTTTGCCTGAAATGATTTAACGTGCACATACATTTCATGTGCAAACAAGCTATTGCCCTGAAGTTTGATATTCAGTTCATTCAATTTTTCCATAATGTCAATGGCAAACATGAAGTCTGACTTCCATTCTTTATTAACAATGTTAGTAACAAAGTCACAATCAATACCCTTCATCTCCAGGAATATAACTATTTCTTCTTTGAGATCCCACACTCGCCTCAATATCTTGCCCAGAGTCAGCCAGCGGACACTGCTGTGGTAAATAATATCAGAATGTTCAGTTTCCAAATCTTCAAGCATTGCCTTGAACTGACTGTGGTTAAGTGCCCTGGCTCTGATGAGGTTTATCACACTGACAACTGGGTCAATAACATGCTTGATATTCAACGCAGCTTTACACAGACTTTCCTGATGGATGACATAGTGAAGAGCTAAGAGTGTGTGGATTGGATGTTCTTCTTTAATTTTATTATTCAGCAATTTCACCAGACCTACGTTTTTCCCAGTTAAAGCACGCGCTGCATCGGTTGTTAAACTTGCTATCTTATTCCACACCAACCCAGTTCTTCAGCACAGTTCACAACAGCACTGAATAAATCCTGGCCTGTGGTTGTGTCTTTGAGTGACTCAACACTAAGTAATTCCTCAGTAAGCTCGAAACGGATGTTTATTCCCCGTATAAATACCAACAATTGTGCTGTGACTTGTACATCGGTACTTTCGTCCAACGCAAGAGAATACCACAAAAAGTCTTTGCTTGCATCTTGAAGTTGCTGCATCAAATTATATCTATTCAACACGCCTGACTACACTTCCTTGATAAAGAAATGCTGTCAAATTTTGTTTTCTGTTCTGGACACAAAATGTTTGCTGCATCTGACAAGCATTCCTTGATGAACTCGCCGTCAGAAAAAGGCTTGTTCCGTTTTACAATCTTATGAGAAAGCACCAAACTAGCTTCGGTTGCAGCATCTTGTATTAAAGACTGTTTGGTGAAAACAGTTTGCTGCTTCTTTAAATTGTTAATCAACTCCTGGCATTTCCTTTTTCTCTCTTCGTTCGTTAAATTGTGCCCAAAATTCGAATTTTTTGTTTGGTGGTGTCTTTATAAATTGTACTCCTTAAAGACGCTCACAGACTCACGGCACAGCAAGCAGACTGCTTTGCTCCCAACGTTCGTGAAGCAGTACTTACCAGTCCATTCTTTATTAAAAATACGACATTCGTCCTCAATCTTTCTTTTTTTGGCAGCAATCATGGTTAAATCAACGTCTATTCGCTGTGAACAAAAGCCACTTCCGGTTGAGCGGGAATGCACTTTCGAATAGAAATGTTGACGATTGGTCACTAATCAATTCTGGAGCCATAAAAACCAATTTAATATCACTAGATTCGAATCAAATACTCGGAATAAAATTTCAAAAATATAGTGAAAATTATAATCGAACAAAATTAACATCGATGTAGGATCGCAATATGTGCATGCCTACGGGCCGCGTAATATACTAAGGCGGGCCGTAGTTTGCCCACCCCTGGCCAAAGTGATCCTTCTAAATAATTAGAACCAATTGTCGAATTCAAAAACATTGGACATCACAATTTCTGCCGCATTAAGTATTTGTCCACAAAGCAAAAAAATAAATAATAATAATAATAATAAAATCTAAAGGGAAAAGAAAAAGTAATAATTTATAATCATGATAAAAGTGGAAATCCTTTTTAAGTCAAGTTGAGACTCATGACGACCGTTTCGATCTTATTCGGCTCTCATCAGCCAGGGCTATGTATCGAAAAAAAAAAAAAAGATGTACGATAGAAGAATGTTATATTATTGATGAACAAAATGGCCCATCAAGTATCAGACAGGACGATAGGTACAACATGTACTCGGTCCTACCTCCACTGCTTCTAGAGCTCATGTGCTAAATCGTTTTATTTGCATTTCTTGCTGATAGGCACCGATAGGCCCATCATCCACCGAACAGCAAAAAAAAAAAGGCATTCGATAGAAGAATATTACATTATATATTAAATATGACATTTAGCGTTCAAGTTTTTTGGTAACTTTTTTTTTGGTAACATTTATGAATTAAAGACTGAAATTGAAGGGCTTCACTATGTCAATAGAATTGACTGAGCATGCGTAGACTTTTCTTCCACTTTTCCTGCTTTGATTGCCTACTTGTCTGTTGTTTTGGTTGTTTTGTCTACATAAGACAGTTACCAATAGCTCAAAGAAATCTGAGAAATTTTATTAAAAACAAGCATTCAACTAATTTTTCTTACTATTTTCTATTTTGCCTGTTGCATATCCTGCAGGTGTTCCATGTCGTCTTTCACATTCTATCACTGTAAACAGTAATTACAAGTAATAAACGAGTCACAATTTCGAATTTTATGAGTTCTCAGCGACACGTTTATGATTTTAGGAAATTATTTTGTCATATTTCTTGATATTTCATGCACTCACTGATTTAATCACGAAAGTGCCGCATCTGGCCTGAATGAGGTAACATTTGAAATTTCAGTTTTACTAATAAATATTGGATATTTTTATTTTAAAAATAAATAAGGACTTAATTTATAAATAAAATTTAGCAATTCAAAAATTAAATTGCTTAAAAGCATAAAACAACAATGTTTAGAGAAGGCCTTTAATTTTTTTTTTCTATCATTATATTTTGTTTAATTACATGTTAATTCTTTGCATTTAACTTATTTCAATAAACAGAATGCAAAAATTTATAAAAATATTCCCTATTTGATCATGCTGCATCAGATGTGGTGCAGGATAAAGTCACTCGCGTGGGGGGGGGGTTAGGCAGAGGCCTCCGTTCGAAAAATATACTACACTCTCCCGCAGGTGGTGGTGGAGCAGGTGGCACCCCATCCTGTAGTATGGCTACCACAATGCCCGGGCAACGCCATCCAGCCCGAATGGTCGGAAGTGTTTCGTCTGTGGGAAACCGCGCCAGGGCATCCGATGGTCATCGGAGATCTTATGCGCGACTTCTACACCATTACACAGTTAGGGATTCAATTCACAGGATACAGACAGGTACTACTCCACGCATTCACACGTTATCCATCGTTAGGGCTTAGCGAACAGCGGGTAGCGGATCAGCGACGTTCCATAATAGTAAACAATCTTATTCTCCCATGCATACTTGCACAAATTAGGGAAGAAGTCGCTGAATCCAAGCACAGGACACCACATCCCACCCCACCAGAAGACACCATTATGGAAAACGCAGAAACAATCTCTACCCCTCAGCACACACGCCCCAATAATACAACTAATGACATATTAAGGGCAGCACATGATCATTTTTACACTGCACTGGCACAATACACAGGCACAGACCCGACACTCAGGCCTCCACTTCCCAAAGTACACACATCAAAACAACTCTCCACAGTCATATATCATCTCAACACACACTCTATCCCACAACACCTTGACAATATCCAAACATTAGAAGACATACATACAACACTCTATTGCGCCTAACAGGGAACCATTGGGGCACTTGGAATCAAACAACACCACATACCTCCCACTGCACGGTCACAAGAATACTTCCCCCCTTGGAAACGTCGCCTTGAGGGCCGCATCAGCGACCTGAGAGGAGACTTATCCAGGCTCACACAATATTGTGCAGGATACAAACAAAGAAACTTATGTCCCAGGTTAGAACGATATTCAAGCACATAAATACTTGCCCTTCACATCCAAACCGTCATAACCAGGTTCAGGAACATGTCGACACCCTAAAACGAAAACTCAGTGCACGTGTAAAAAGATTACAAAGATACAAACACTGCACTCTGCGCAAACAACAGAACAACACTTTCCAATACAACGAGAAAAAATTCTAAGATCACTCATATCTCCCTCCACTACACCCAACACAAACACTCCCACCAGCGAGGCATTGCATGAATACTGGTCGGCTCTGTGGTCTACTCCTATCCCCACAATGTTAAAGCACCATGGATTACAGAGGAACAACAACTCACTGAACACTTACCCTTCATGTCCTTCCATGAGATTACTCTCGCAAACATACAGACAGCACTAAAACATGCACACAACTGGAAGGCTCCTGGTGCAGACGGCGTCCAGAACTTCTGGATCAAGACGTTCACGTCCCTGCATGGGAAGCTAGCACTTACACTCACTGAGATAATCCAACACCCAGAACATATGCCTCGTTTCCTCACACAGGGCGTCACATACCTACAGAGCAAGAACACTGAAACAGCACACCCTGCTAACTACCGTCCAATCACTTGCCTCCCCACACTTTACAAACTCCTCACCTCCTGCCTTACAGACAAAATTTACACACACATCGAGACACATAACATTCTTTCCTAACAGCAGAAGGGCTGTCGCAGGAATTCCCAGGGTTATAAGGAGCAACTCCTTATTGACTCTGTACTCCTGCGCCAGGCGCGCGCGAAGAATAGGAACTTACATATTGCGTACATTGACTACAAGAAGGCATTTGATTCTGTCCCTCATTCCTGGCTCCTATACACTCTTCATATCTACAAAATACACCCCAAGATCATGGCATTCTTAGATGCTACGATGAAGAGTTGGAACACAACATTACACCTATGCACCTTCAACACCTCCATCACTACAGATCCCATTCCCATATGGAGAGGTATTTTCCAGGGAGACTCCTTGAGTCCTCTTTGGTTCTGCCTCGCCTTGAATCAACTGAGCCATATACTAGATAACACAAAACACGGTTAAAGGCTTACCTCAGGCACTCTGACACCATACAAAATCACACAGTTACTCTACATGGATGATATTAAACTCTACGCCACAAACAACGCACAACTTATTAATTTACTACAAGCCACCACACAGTTCTCCAAAGACATTGGGATGGAATTTGAAATCGACAAATGCCACATGCTACGTATAACACACGGGAAGACTACGAATTTGGAGGGTTTTGAACTGGTCCATGGGTTGGCCATCCAATCCATGGAAGAGGGAGAGACCTACAAGTATCTGGGCTTCCACCAAGCGCGCGTCATTGACAACATAAACATCAAAAATTTCAAGAACACATACCGTGCTCGCGTTCAAAACATCCTCAAAACACAACTCAACGCCAGAAATAAAATTAAAGCCATTCACACTTTTGCTGTCCCCACACTAACATATTCGTTCGGCATAATTCCATGGACAAACACCGAGCTCGAAGCACTACAACGTACTACGCGCACTACATTCACGAAACACAACATGCACCACCCCAAGTCCGCTACGAAAAGGATGACTCTTCCCCGCAAGGAGGGAGGCCCAGGACTCGTCAACCTCATCACCCTACATGCAAAACAAGTACACACACTTAGGGAATACTTCCACCAAAGAGCACAACACTCCTCAATCCACTCAGCCATTGTCAAGGCTGACACACACTTCACACCTCGAAAACCCTTCTTCAACACTCACACCCCTAACACCCACACTCAGCAGCTGCTTGAATCATGGGCTCGCAAGGAACTCCATGGCAGACATCGCCATGAACTCAGCCATCCTCATGTCGACATTGAATCGTCGAACAGATGGCAGATAAGTGGCCAGCTGTTTGGGGAGACTGAAGGGTTCATGATCGCGATACAGGATCAAGTCATCCCCACACGCAACGACAAGAAACACATCTTACACGATGCAAACACATATGACGACAGATGCAGGAAATGCCACACTACGCTTGAGACAATCGATCACATAATATCAGGCTGTCCCCTTCTCTCCCAAACAGATTACCTCCACCGACACAATCAGGTAGCGTCGATTGTTCATCAACAGCTAGCACACAAACACTCATTTATTAAGGACACGGTCCCATACTACAAGTACATACCACAATGCGTATTAGAGTCATCCTCACATAAGCTATACTGGGATCGCCCTATTCACACAGATAAAACCATACATCACAACAGACCTGACATCAAACTTGTTGATAAGATCAACAAACAGACCTATCTCATTGATATTGCAGTGCCGATCAGCAGGAACATGCAGAAAACTCGCGCAGACAAGATCAGTAAATACACCGATCTAGCACACGAGCTCCAAAAGCAGTGGAGGTAGGACCGAGTACGTGTTGTACCCATCGTCTTGTCCGCCACTGGTCTGGTGCCTCACACATTGCGCGACAGTCTCAGTACACTAGGACTTCACAAAAACACTTATGCACAACTGCAGAAGGCTGTGGTACTCAACACAACACGCATAGTTAGGAAATTTATGGACACAACCACACATCCCTAATCATTCTTGCACACGTCTTTACACTTGGCAATATGTGCTTTGGTCCTTGACCCGCCATATTGTTTTTGCTGGGGAAACCCTGGTTTGAAACATACAAACATAATAATAATAATCAAACGTAAAGGGAAAAGAAAAAGTAATAATTTATAATCATGATATAGCAGGCCCAAATATTATAAAGGAAATCACTGAAATCATGAAAGACATTTGGCAAACAGAACAAATTCCTAACGACTGGAAAAATGCATTAATTCATCCTCTATACAAGAAAGGAGACAGAACAGATGTAAACAACTACAGGGGAATCTCACTGATATCAGTAGCTTACAAAATTCTATAACAATGCCTTCTCGATAGAGCACAACAGCAACTAGAACCGAAAATTGGAGAATACCAGGCGGGATTCAGACCAGGCCGTTCGCGTCCAGAACAAAGTTTGAATCTAAAGCTAATCTTGAGATATCAGAGAATATGTAGCAAAAATGTAGTATGCACATTTGTGGACTTCAGAAAAGCGTACGATTCAGTTGATCGTCAATCGCTATTTCAAATATTAAAAGAACAGGGCTTTAGATGTGAAAACTCTCGCAATCATAAAACAGACATTGACAGACACAAAAGCTAAAGTTAAATTCAGGGGTGAAATCTCAGACTTCTTTCTGATCAAAAAAACAGGAGTAAGACAAGGAGATGGACTCTCTCCGCTACTCTTCAACTGCGTCCTTGAAAAGGTAATACAAGAATGGCGAAAGGAAAAATCAGTCCTCAAGATTGACCAAACAATCACCGTTGGGAGAGGCAAATTATCAGTAGATTGCTTAGCATTTGCTGACGATCTAGCTATCCTAACCCGCGACATTTCGACAGCTACGAAGCAGATTGAACTCCTGAAAGAAACTGCGGAAAAAGTCGGTCTGCAAGTATCCTTTGAAAAGACAGAATATATGACCTGCAACAAACAAGCACCTAAATTCATGAAAACAAAGTATGACAAAGTTAAACGAGTCCCAAAATTTAAATATCTCGGTGAAACGATTCAGGAAAACGGAATAGAAACGAAAGCCAACGAAGCAAGATGCCAAAAGATGGACACTGTATATCGACTCATCCAAAATACCTACAACAAAAAATATATTTCCAAGCAAAGTAAAACTACAACGTTATAATACAGTCATAAAACCAGAATGCCTCTATGGGTCAGAGACACTAATTTTGAATAGGAAATCCGACATAGAAAACATCCAGAAAAAGGAACGCAGAATCATAAGGAAAATTTTAGGCCCAAAACTTATAGATGAACAGTACCGGCTCAGAAGTAATCAAGAAATCAAGCAATACTCAAATATTCTCAGTGACATTAGAAAACGCAGATTAAAATTCTATGGATACATCAAAAGAATGAACCCAGAAAGACTTACTAGACGGATAGTTGAATTCTACGAACAAAGGAGTGAATCGAAAACAGACCCAATGAAGTGGATTGGTGAAATCAACACTGACTTTAAACTGGCCGGAATTACACCAGAGGATATTCCAAACCGGTTACCTTTCAGGTCCAAAATTTACAAGTGGCAAGTTGACCAGGAGGAGAGACCTAAGAAGAAGACTGAAACAACATGATCTCGAGAGAGAAAAGAAGCCCACAGCAGAAGAATCAAGGAAGTATGGGCACAAAGAAAGGAAAAACATGCCTCTTGAGTACTTTGCGTAGCCCCAATGGGCTCATTCGCAAATATATATAATCATGATAACAGTGGAAAACCTTTTTAAGTCAATCTGAAACTCTTGACGGCCGTTTCGAGCTTATTCGGCTCTCATCAGCCAGGGCTATGTACCGAAAAAAAAATGTACGATATGTAAGATAGAGGAATGTTATATTATGTATGAACAAAATGACCCATCAAGTGGCAGACAGGACGATAGGTACAACATGTATTCGGTCCTTCCTCCACTGCTTCTAGAGCTCATGTGCTAAATCGTTTTATTTACTGATCTTGTCTGGTGAGTTTTTTGCATTTCTTTCTGATAGGTACTGCAAAATTACATTGCAAGTGTAATGTCAGGTGTGTTGTGATGTATGCCTGTGTGAATTGGGGGGGGGGGGCCCAGTACATCTTATTTGAGGGTCACTCTAATAAGCTTTGTAGTGTTTACATGTAGTACAAGACCGTTATCTTAATAGGTGAGTATTTGTGTGCTAGCTGTTGACGAATGATTGACGCTACTTGATTGTGTCGATGGAGGTAGTCTGTTTGGGAGAGAAGGGGATAGCTTGATACCATGTCGTCGATCGTTTCATCCGTAGTGTGGAATTGCCTGCATCTGTCATTATGTGTGTTTGCATCGTGTAGAATGTGTTTCTTGTAATTGCGTGTGGGGAGGACTTGGTCCTGTATCGCGATCATGAACCCTTCAGTCTCACCAAAAAGCTCACCACTCGTCAGCCATCTGTTCGACGCTTCCATGTCGACATGTTATTATTATTGTTGCATTCGGAACAGGAATGATTGTGGATGTGAAATCAGTGTTGCTGTGAAAACAATATTTATTACGAAGAGAAAGTGCTTATTGTGCAGCACTATTTCCGGTCATACGAGTAGGCAATGGACACAGCCTACTACACGTTGCTACGGATTTCGAGAGCGTTGTAATCGTCCAGCAACCACGAACAAGGTTATGCTACCCGTCGTCGATAAATTCCGTTGAACCGGAAGTGTACTCACACAGCGGAAAGGTTACACTGGCCATCCAGTAACAGTAACGGCAAATGAAAATCACGATCGTCTTTTTGAGCAAGTTGTTGAAGTCGCCACACCAACGTCTCCTACGAACGGCAGTTAAACTGGACGTGGCTCGAACATCAGTTCGACTTATGTTTGAAATCATTGGTGGGTTCCCTTACAAGATACTGATTGGCCAACCATTGAAACCTGTCGATAAGAGAAGTGATTCCATGTTATAAATGGTGTACGACGATTCCGGATTTTTTGCCAATGTTTGGTTCTCGGACGAGTATCATGGTCATCTGAATGGGTATATCAATAAATAAACATCCCGATTTCTTGGTTTCACCAGATCTGACTCCACATTGGATTATTATTGACTCAACAGTGAACGGGAGACGATGTGGTGTGCGGTCTCTGGAAAAGGCATCATTGGTCCGTACTTCATTGCAGATGACCAATAGAATCCGGTGAGTGTAAATCAGGTGCTTTATAGAGAACAGGTGCTTTATTTATATGAAAATCACGCCGTTTCTGAGAGACATCCAGCGTCTCTGTCTAGCACGACACCTACGTCTTCATTCCCAGTGGTTTCAACAGGATGGGGCTACAAGTCATACAGCGAGAGAATCACTTGGGCTGCTTCATGACACCTTCGAAAATCACGTGATATCCCGTGGAGCAAACATTCCATGCCCCTCACATTCCCCTGATTTAACTTCCACCTGATGCGTACATTTGGGGAATGCTGAAGGAATGCTTTGTCAAGGTTAACCCCAAGCAAATAAACAATAAAAATTTAATGCGTGCAGGTTTGTTGGTCTTACATAAGGGTTGCTCTGATTACGCCCGTCCCCCTTGTCAACAAAATTATACTTGAATTTAAGTATACTTGAATTTCCCCCGCCCTTGAAAGCTTATGTAATATTTGAACTCCACCAGTATTTCATTCTCCGCCAACACACATCTGTTATAAAACGCACATGTGCACCAAATGTTATATGAATTACGTGATCTTAACATTGTTGTCATTTCACACTAATAATATTTTTATTAAAAAAATATCAAAACTAAAGACAATTCAGAACTAAATTTATTGAGTGAAATTGGGAATTTTTAATTACATTTTTAAGTTTTTATTTCTGTCAATGAAATTATGATTTTTATTAATTTTTTTAAATTTTTTTTATCAAATATGTTGATAAAATAAAATAAAAAAATATAAAATGTAGATGATATGGTGAAGTTACAGCTACGATATGGGGAAGCGCGTTATCCTCCTGAATACATCCTGTATATCTTACACAAATGGCAGAACAACGTGTTCGAACACCATTCTGATGTAAGCGTTCAGCATCATGGTATTATGGCTGACTATCAAGGGGGGGGGGGTCATGTTATTAAATAAAACACAGCCCCCTGATCAGAATGCCTGAGATCGGTCTATTATCTCGAAGACGTTTCCCATCAAACGTTCACCACATCTCCTCTTGTTTAATTCCATTACTGATATCGAGTCCGTGAATACCTCAAAGTCCCATTCTGTCGTCCAATGGGCCATTGCGCTATGCCAGTAAAGAGGAATTTAACGGTGAGCGGCAAATAAGCCACTCAATTGTCTAGAGTGGAGTCAATCTCCTGTAGACGATTTAGAACAGATCTTGTGTTGACGCCAGTATTACTGCGGCTCGAATTTACTCTGCACACGCCTTGGGATTCACCATTGCGTTAACTTTTTTTTTTTAGTCTACTAGCTTAGTAAAAATTAAGTTGAATATCTTAATTATTTTACAATAGTTTTTTAAGATTTTTCTTAAATACGTGTTTCTGTGTTTGTAATAGAATAGGTTTTTTTCGATTACGTTCAGCAAATAGAATACCAACTTGTATAATTGGCTAATTTCGTCTGTCTGTCTGTCCGTCTGTTTGTCTGTAACTCGATATAATTAAGCTATTAAGATAGATCCAAGGTTCTCAGTGGTACCATTGAATCAAGGGTACTCAAATTGGATGAAATGTTAGTTCATTTTAATGTTGTTGTCATTCTATGTTGTTTCCATGAAATTTTAACTGAAATTCTAACAAAACATACGTTCAAAAGCAAATAATTTTGTTACCACTTCATCGATTTTAATGAAATTTGGCAATTACTCAGTTTTTTACTTTGATTTTGAAACTCCAAACCATTTTTGCCATAGAAGCTTCGTTCACAAGTTAGCGCCGTATTTAGATTATACAAAGGTGAGTTTTAAATGCTTTTCGGCGTTATGAGTCAAAAATAATAATCATTCTTTAGATAAATTAAACTTTAGAAATGGTTGGTATTTCGTTTT
The DNA here is from genome assembly GCA_023159025.1 of Thereuonema tuberculata. Lineage (NCBI taxonomy): Eukaryota > Metazoa > Arthropoda > Chilopoda > Scutigeromorpha > Scutigeridae > Thereuonema > Thereuonema tuberculata. Next base: position 36,366 of record JAFIDM010125969.1, on the reverse strand, counting down.
TCTTTTTGGTTGAGTGGAAAATGATCCTTTAGATTAAACTCTCAGAACCTATATTACAGGTGTACAGGTAAGAAGTACACCTAAATAGGTCTGATAAACATGAAAAAAGAATTTTCAAATCAAATAATCAATCGAATAAAATATATATATATATAAATTGGCTAAGTTCATCTGTCTGTCTGGAACTCGATACAATTAAGCTATTAAGATAGACAACGGTTCTCAATGGATGGTACCATTGAATCAAAAGTACTCAAATTGGATGAAAATATTAGTTCATTGTGTCATTCCATATTGTTTCCATGAAATTTTATTCTAGGGAACTGACCTCGACAACTGAAATTCTAACAAAACATACGTTCAAAACCAAATTAATTTTGTTACCACTGCATCGATTTTACTCAGTTTTTTACGCTGATTTTGAAACTCAAAACCATTTATGCCGTAGAAACTTCGTTCACAAGTTAGCACAGTATTTAGATTACATTTCCATTATATTTGATAGATGATAATAAATTGATTTTTCACATTTTTTTTTATGCCTGTCGTTCGACAGGCTTTGCTGCTAATTAAATTGATAAACGGTAATTTAGAATGTTAGATTTCATGAATTTTAAATTTTATTTTCAGAACTTTCTTAAACAAACCTAATATTGTAGAATAAGGGCACGATTAAAAATTACGTAAGCACATTTTTTTTTCATTGTAGACCACCCCCTCAGCCCATCTTGTAAGCTAAAGTCAGCAGATGTCAGACACTCCCTCCGCTAGTGCTTACGTAAGATTTGATATATACCACTGAACAATACATTAAAACTTTTATATTTAAAAAAACTTTATCAAAATTTTAATGCGTGCATGTTTGTTGGTATTTTGTAAGCATTGCTCCAATGCCGTCCGAACCCCTTGTCAGCAAAGTTAATCCCCCCCCCCCTGTTGAAAGCTTATGTAATATTTGAACGGCCCTTAATCAACTTTCACGAGTTTCAATCTTTAAAGCTCAAAAATGTTAATAAAAAGCTATTTAATAAAATTTTTTTGAAGTACTACGCCATTAATCGCATTTAAATTGATTGATATAGATATTTGAAGAAGAGATATATTGAGATGGATGTTTGTTGATACAGATGATGAATGAAGATCCATAACTTGCATACGATATTCTAGGCGACGAATTGATTGTCAGTATTCTTTCAAGTGAAGATAACCAAATTCTGATGACTTGTGACTCAAAGACATACATTTGTGCGTGAGTGAAGACAACGTTCTCCAAATACAGTAAAGTACCTTTATTGCGTTCATCAAGGGACCCCGTGACCTAAAAGCGTAATAAGCGGGACAGCGCTTTATCGAGGTTTTACTATACATAGAAAACGTTCAGGGACCGTATAAAAGGAGCGTAAAGAGCGGGATAGCACAATAAGCGGGAGCGCTATATCGAGGTGTTACTGTACATGGCAACTTTATTTAGAGACTGTCCTTGACTTTTATTGATAAACATCGTGTAAGAAGGCCTGATCGGAAATTGCTTTCTTGTGAAAGTGAATAGAAGTAGATTATCATTTGGTTTCATGGACAACCTATGGATGAAAACAAAATCTCCTTTGTGAGTTCCTGTTATGATTTAGACTTCTATGCGATCATAATCGAATGAAAGGCATTTAAGTGGAGTCCAAAATTGCGATTGATGTTTTTATGTCATCATTCTTTCTTTATGTGATTCTCGATTGTCTCCGATTCTGAGCAAAATTTCTCTAATTGTGGTAATCTTGGTTGATGAGCCGCATAATATGGTAAGTTCTTGACTTTGACGTGATTCCAGGTATTTGAGTTACAAATAGTGATTTTTCAGTAATCTACCTAATAGAAATATTGCTTCTTTCTTTCTTGACTCTTTTTTATTCCAATTGATACTTTTCAGTGGTTTTTGAGTAACAAATAGTGATTTTTTTCAGTATTCTATCTAATAGAAATACTGCTTCTTTCTTTTTAGACTCGCTTTTTTTTATTCCAATGATACTTATCAGTGGTTTTTCAGTTACAAATAGTGATGTGTCAGTAATCTATCTAATAGAAATACTGCTTCTTTTTTTGTTGACTCTCCTATTTTATTCCAATTGATATTTTTCAGTTGTTTTTGAGTTTCAATAGTGATTTTTCAGTATTTTATCTAATAGAAGTACTTCTTCTTTTTTGATTTTCATTTTTATTCTAATTGATACTTTTCAGTGGCTTTTGTGTTACAAATATTGATGGTTTTTGAGTTATAAATAGTGATTTTTCAGTATTCTACCTAATGAAATACTGTTTCTTTACTTCTTGACTCTTTTTTTTATTCCTAATGATACTTTTCAGTGGTTTCTGAGTTACAATAGTGTTTTTTTCAGTATTCTAGCTAATTTTTAATTCATGCGCTTATTTTTCAATATCACATAGAATTTGGTTAAGTAAGAATATTTAAAATATGGCAATGTTTTGGCAATTATAGTTCTAATTGTCAGTTTCGAATTACAAGTAAACTGGCGGATGGGAAATAAATAAACAATCTTGAGATTCAAAAAAAATGGTTGAATACATTTCTTATTGATGGGGGAAGGGGAAAGAGAGATAAGTCAAAAAACAATATGAAGAGAGTTGTAGTCCCTATGGCCGAATGGATAAGACATCTGACTTCGGAATCAGATGGCTGCAGGTTCGATTCCTGTCGCGGATGTTTCATTGTAAAAATTGTTTCTATTACCCATTCTCACAGAAAATTGCGCCAGACAGACAGACAGAGAAATAAAACATTTTAGTAATATTGATTCTCAAACAATTGATTAATTATGAAACAATTGGATAAAATGTCGTTCATCACATGCAGCATAGAATCTCATTGAATTACGCATTCAAAAAAAAATATGATGTTACGTGTACTGCGTAATATTGGAGGCAAAAATGAAACCATACACCTCAATATGATGAATAATTTACACAACATCAAAAAAAAAAAAAACACGACATTTCACCGTCGAGAGACAGCCTCCTCAAGGGATTGAGCACAGGAACAAAAGTTAATTTATACAAAAACTTTTTAAACAGAATGATATGTGCATGCGCCAGTAGTTGCTTCATCGGAGCTCAAACAAGAACTATTTCGATTGGCTGATTCCAGATAGCAGCGACCTCCAGCAAACAACTCCGAACGCTTGGACATCATCCTTTACAAAGTTGACATGATGTAATGTTACTGAAAGACTAAACATACCCTCATTAAACGATATACCCAGAAGGAGTTGTCCGATAGAGACAAAAATTGGTGGCGAGGAAGATTATGTACAGAATAGAAAATGATTAAAATTTCAGGCAAATTCAATGATTTATTTCAGAGTTATAGAGTTACAAAGTAACGAGCTCAATAAGGTGTTGACCCACCTCTACCCTGAATGGAAGCTGCCACACGACGTGGCATGGAGTGATAAAGCTCCCTGATGGTCTCCTGCGGATTTTCTTGCCAATGCTCCAATTGTGGGGCTAGGTCATCCATATTCCCTGGCGGATGCAGTCGCCTTCCCATCATATCCCAGACATGCTCGATTGGAGAGAGATTTGGAGATCTGGCTGGCCAAGGAAGTGTTTCACAAGCTGCAAGACAGGTCATAGCAACACGTGCCGTATGTGGTCTGGCACTATCTTGCTGAAAAATAAGGCCAGGATACTGCAAAAGGAAGGGTTGCAAAACAGGTCTCAGAATGTCGTCGACGTACTGCTGTGCTGTAAGTGTGCCGGTAATGACGACCAAAGGGGTCCGGCTATCAAGGGAAATGGCACCCTAGACCATAAGTCCTGGTTGAGGGCCTGTGTGTCGTGTAATAGTGAAAACAGGATCGGCACGCTGCCCTGGGCGTCTCCAGACACGTCTGCGACGATCGTCAGGACACAGTTGGAAGCGGGATTCGTCGCTAAACACTATACGTCCCCAGTCAGCATCATTTCAACGGGATCGAGCCAAGCACCACTGTAATCTGGCCCGATTGTGTGCAGATGTGAGTGGCAGGTGGAGTAGTGATCGGTATGAGCGTAGATGTCACTCTCTCAGCCATCTGTGAATGGTCATGATGGACACTCGTGTGCGGGTCGCACGTCTGATGGTTGATAATGATGATTCAGGCGCTGTGACAGCTGATCTGACAATCACTCTATCCTCCCGCTCTGCTGTGGCCCTAGGTCGACCGCTACCTTCATGACGCTGAAATCTGCCATTGTCCACCCGTTCCTGCCAGCATCTTCTAATCGCCGCATCACTTCGACCCATATGACGAGCGATTCTCCGATTTGCCCAACTTGTCTCTTTCAATCCAATGATACGACCTCTTTCAATCCAATGATACGACCTCTTTCAAACTCTGACAGTAGCACGTAATGAGCTCGAATCCTGCGGCGAGGCATTTTTTTCAGTCGTTGAAAGGTATCCTAATTCGCATTGCAACAGAAATTTTGACCATCAGATTGAGAATCGCTTCTTATATACACCTGCTGAGTGCGCAGTTCCAATGCGCTGTAGCTCTCGCTATTCATTCATTGGACACCAAAGTTTAATCATTTGCATGGGTGGTCCCAATGTCTATGCATACGAAATTTCATTACAATCGGACAACTCCTTCGAGAGGCGTCTTTTTTTTTTGTTAATGCGTATACAGTATATATATATATATATATATATATATATATATATATATATATATATATGAAAAAATAATAAATCTTTTTAACGTATTCAAAACATTTTATTTAAAATTTTAAAAAAATCCCTATAAATTCTAAAAACTTTTGGAAAATTAAAAAAAAAAAATTTATTAAACAACTTTAATGACTTGTTCTGAAAATCACAATTTAATATATTATTTGCGGATCCACTCTAAATTATAATTGGATCACAATATCACACACCAAAAGATGAAACTAGAAGAGCCATGAAGTCTCTGAAGGGACAAGGATATTTAAATTGCGCATTAAATAATTTTATTTATTTTTTTTTATTTTATTTTAGTAATCTTAACGTAGGCCTGATTTACAAACCGGATGAACCAATAAGTCCAAAAACGAAGGCCGTAACAAAAGTAATTTGTTGTTCCATTTTCATCTCATGTATGATATGTTCCATTTTCATCTCATAATTAAGATAGCAAAGGACATGATCCTATATGATTAAGAACCACATTTACATAAAAGTGAGAATGAATAAAAAAGGAAAAAAAAATGTTTAACTTAACAAATCTTAAAAAACATTTTAAAAAACATTTTAAAAACTTTTTTGGAAAATTTAACAAAATTAAAAAATTAAAAATTAAAAAAAAAAAAAATATTTTTAAATTTTTTTTTGCGGAATTTAAAATCTTACAAATTATTAAAAACATATAACGGAATTGTAAGAAAAGTAAGAATTAAAAAAATAAAAACCCTTGATATCAAAAAAGAGCTTAAAGAGGCTTGTGAACATCGTCGTGTAGCATCCATCATCAAATTTTTAAAAGTTTTTTTTTTTTTTTTTTTAATTTTTAATTTTTTAATTTTCTTAAATTTTCCAAAAAAGTTTTTAAAATGTTTTTTAAAACGTTTTTTAAGATTTGTAAAGTTAAAAAATTTTTTTTTCCTTTTTTAATCATTCTCACTTTTATGTAAATGTGGTTCTTAATCATGTAGGATCGTGTCCTTTATTATCTTAATTATGCATACATATCATGAGATGAAAATGGAACAACTAATTACTATTGTTACGGCCTACTTGAAAATTCTCTTCGTTTTTGGACTTATTGGTTCATCCGGTTTGTAAATCAGGCCTACGTTAAGGTTACTAAAATAAAAAAAAATAAAAAAATATTTAATGCGCATTTTAAATATCCTTGTCCCTTCAGGGACTTCATGGTTCTTCTAGTTTCATCTTTTGGTGTGATATTGTGTGATATTGTGATCCAATTATAATTCAGAATGGTTTCGCAAGTAATATATTAAATTATGATTTTCAGGACAACTCATTAAAGTTTTTTAATAATTTTTTTTTTAAAGTTTCCACAAATTTTTAGAATTTAAAGGGATTTTTTTAAAATTTTAAATAAATATTTTTGAATATGGTAAAAAGATTATTATTGTTTTTCATATATATATGTTTAGTCTTTCAGTGACGTTGCATCATGTTAATTTTGTAAAGGATGATGTCCAAGCGTTCGGAGTTGTCTGCTGGAGGTCGCTGCTATCTGGAATCAGCCAATCGAAATAGTTCTTGTTTGAGCTCCGATGAAGCAACTACTGGCTCATGCACACATCATTCTGTTTAAAAAGTTTTTGTATAAATTTACTTTGGTTCTTGTGCTCAATCACTTGAGGAGGCTGTCTCTCGACGGCGAAACGTCGTGTATTTTTATTTTTGTTGTTGTTGTATAAATTATAATTATAATTATATTGAATTACTCATCATATTCAGGTGTATGGCTTCACTTTTGCATCCAATGACATACTTCATTTTGCTGATTATTTCGATTTCTTCTTAATTCTATATTTAAATTTTCAGTCAATATCGACGTAATTATAATATTAATATTTCATTTGACTCGAATGCAATTTGAATTACTAATACGATGGATTTACGTGCACTGAATATCGTTGATTTCAATAAATAAGCCATACACCTGAATAGACAAAAAATCATTT
>JAFIDM010125969.1:373-24679 GCA_023159025.1 Thereuonema tuberculata | reverse complement strand
AAATGATTTTTTGTCTATTCAGGTGTATGGCTTATTTATTGAAATCATCGAATGCAATTTGAAATTAAAAATAATCGAAAAATCAAAATCCAACCCAGAAGTTGTACTGAAAACTTGAAAAAATCGGTATGAAAGGCTGTAAACTAAAAGGGGTGGGAAGGAAATATTACAACAGTGTTTGCAGAGCTTGACCTCGTTATAATCGGCTTTAAGTAACTACATTTCCGAAGAGCTGAATTCTCCAAAATACTAAAAAAAGGATTATATAAGACCTTTTTAAATTCCACAATACAATACCCTGATACCCTTTTACCCCTATTTTTTTCAAGTTCTCAGTCCCAACTCCTGAGGGGACTGCCTTCCTAAGTTAGACGAACTGTAAGTGAATTAAAAAATTTAAGAAATTAATAATTCTCAAACGATTGATTAATTATCAAACGATTGGATAAAACAATTGATTCAAATTATTTTTACAGCACAACTAGGCCATCTCCCGTGTACAGATTGTTCGTTATAGATATTTAAGAGATTTATTTAGATGGACGTTGGTTGATATAGATGTTAAATGAAGATCATAGCTTATATACGATACTCCTTGCGACGAATTGATTGTGACTATTCTTTCGAGTGAAGATAACCAAATTCTGATGACTTGTGAATCTAGACAAATTTTCCCCTTTGGCGGAGACTTCAGACAAATTTTACCTGTAGTCAAGAATGGCCGAGATTACGACATTATTAACAGTTCTTTGAAAAGATCTCATCCTTTCTCTCGTTGTCCATTTCGATACTAATTGATTATCGATGATAAAACGATGGTTTATATGAGATAATCCAAGAATAATCGATTCCAATGACAGGGGTTAAAGCAACATTTTGAAGTCTCTTTTCAAGCCATCTCTTTTTCAAGCATAATAAAATTGGAATAAGTTCAACAAAACGAAATAGTTGGAAGCTTAAACAAATTTCAAAAACTCGTGAATCAATAAGTTTAGTTGTTTTTACAAAAATATATTAATAAGGTACAATTCAATTATTAAAAGTAATAATAAGAAGAAAATAAAATTTAAGATAATCTAACAAACCTCGATTCCAAAGAAAGCAGTTAACGCAACATTTTGAAGTTCAGTAATGCTCATTTTGAATTTGTCGACTTCCTCGTGACAATAAAAAATGAAAAACCGTTTTCCATTGTTGCCCTAAAATTGGGGCACAACAACAACACAACAATTGCGGAGATATAAGTCAAAAAACAATATGAAAAGAGTTGTAGTCTCTATGGCCTAATGGATAACACATCCGACTTCGAATCAGAAGGTTGTAGGTTCAATTCCCCGTCGCGGAAATTTCATTGTAAAAATTATTTCTATTTTCCATTCGCACAGAAAATTGCGCTGGACAGACAGACAGACAGAGAAATAAAAGATTTTTAGTAATATAGATTTAAAAGAATCCGTAATTTGCTGTTTAAATAAAAGAAAAATGATGTAATTTTTCACATTTTTGCATGTATCTTGCAAAACGCAGAAACGTTTGTGAATGACTGATATATCATTCGATAGAACTTTCAAATACAAAATTTTCTCAATATAATGTTCTCCTTCAACTTTTATACTTTTCGTTTGAATTGAGAAAAAGTCAAAATTTGACCCTTTAAAAGGCGACATCTTGGAAACTAAAAAATTTTTTCGAAACATTTTTATAGCATTTTGTTTGTCTTAAAAAGATCTATATTTTATCCATTTGCATGACTAATCTATCTCTTATAGTTTGCCAAAAAATTGTAAAAACCTAAAGTCTTATGACAATAACAGACAGAATAACGCTTTTATAATGTAAGATAATAACAATTTTCTGGAATGCTTTGCTTGAAATTTCAAACAGTTCATCTTCAAACATTTTCTTCTTTCTTCTTCGTATATGACAATCGTCAACTTTGGACCGCGATCTAGCCCTATCTGACAACGTTAGGGTGAGGCTAGGAAATTTGAAGAAGAGGGGTGGGCGAGATTCACATCTCTGCCAGAAATAACCCTGAGATTGTGGGTCCCACAAGAAACAGTCATGCCCATGTCGGGTTTCGAACCCGGTTCCGACTCATCACCACACGGCAGACCGCCGTCTAGACCGCGCGGCCATGTCGGAACGGCATTTCCTTCTTTAAAAGATAAATACTTAAAAAACTGATTTTCAGAAAGAGTAATTATTTATTATAAAAATTCGGAATACAGAATTTTTCCCTTCTTTGATGTATTCTGTCAGATAGAAAATACAAGCAATAAAAATCGCAATCAATCTTAATTAGCAATCAATCTTAACAGCAATTAATCCACAACAAGTCAATCAATAGTAATTCGATACCGATATTCATTTTTATAATTTTTTAAAAATCGGATTTAAATTTATTGAGTGGAATTGGGCAATACAGATTTTACGTAATTCTCGAAGAGAAATAGAAACAACAACCAATTGTCGAAATGAATAACCGTGAGATTGAACACTTTCTTCCTCATTTGAACACAACGAAACTGCTAAACAAAACAAAACAAAACAAAGCAAATAAGATAAATCCTTCTAAAGAAAAAAGAAAAAGCTATAATTCATAATCAGAAAAAGGTGAAGCCAAGTAGAGAATCTGCGACGGCTGTTTCGAGCTTATTGGGCTCATCATCTTCACGACTACTAAGCCAGCGAAAACTCAAAACGAATAAGGGGGGGAAGAATAACAATTAGAATGAAAAGGTGATCCTTCAAAACTAAAGACAATAAAGAAAATAAAAACAAACAATTATGATGCACAAGGGTTTTAAAATTTACTAATGATTTTGTTGTAAGCTCAGGCGCACAGCAATTTTTAGTTGAAAAAGTTGAAAACGACGAGAATTGTAAAGAGGGTTCTCGATGCCTGGAGCAGGACCATAAAGGGACCCTAATAGTCATTGTTCTCAGTGGTCTCACACCTGATTTTTAGTCAGTCACAGAAATTGGAACAGTGATCCATCCTGCTAGACTGACTAAAAATCAGGAGGGAAAGAACAATGATACATTAGCGTCCCCTTTATAGTCCTGCTCGAGGCATCGAGAACTCTCTTTTACAACTCTTGTCGTTTTCAACTTTTTCAACTAAAAATTGATAGTACGTCCATGTCCTTAACATCAGTAGATTATCGAACTTATTGGGTTCTGAGTCAGCGAAAACCCAATAAGTTCGAAACAGCGGTCCGAAAGATTCAGCTTCAGTCAAAAGACTTCCCCTTAATCATTAAAATTTTTCATTTTTCACAATGAATAAATACATATTGAAGGAATTGGAAATCCCATCAATAAGACGAGCTATGAATTAAAAATATATCTACATTAACAGAAGATATATCTACAAGTGAATATATTAACAGAAAATATATCTACATGAATTAACACTGATTCCAGTTTCAATGTCAGAACTCACATGTTACATATGGAGTGCCAAATCAAAGTTGAATGTCGTACACCTCGAAAGCCATTGTAGTCACGGCAATGTTCAATCGCACATGCATTCGATCATAGAGGTAACGGATATCATCCGATGTGATAGTTAGATTGAAGATGGTCTGTGCCGGTTGCCGATTAGCTAGCAGCCTTTGTCTAATAATGACCCAGATTTGCCGTATTGGAGAAAAAGTTAGCAAGGGTAATTGTTAACCTGTTGAATGGCATGTAAGTTTTTATTATTATGTTTGTATGTTTCAAACCTTGGGTTTCCCCAGCAAAAAACAATATGGCGGGTCAAGGACCAAAGCACATACTGCCAAGTGTAAAGATGTGTGCAAGAATGATTAGGGATGTGTGCTTGTGTCCATAAATTTCCTAACTATGCGTGTAGTGTTGAGTACCACAGCCTTCTGCAGTTGTGCATAAGTGATTTTGTGAAGTCCTAGTGTGCTGAGACTGTGGTGCAATGTGTGAGGTACCAGACCAGTGGCAGACAGAACGATGGGTACAACACGTACTCGATCCTGCCTCCACTGCTTCTGGAGCTCGTGTGCTAGATCAGTGTATTTACTGATCTTGTCTGCATGAGTTTTCTGCATGTTCTTGCTGATAGGCACTGCAATATCAATTAGATAGGTCTGTTTGTTGACCTTATCAACAAGTGTGATGTCTGGTCTGTTGTGATGTATGGTTTTGTCTGTGTGAATGGGGCGGTCCCAGTATAGTTTATATGAGGGTGATTCTAATACGCTTTGTGGTATGTACTTGTAGTACGGGACCGTGCTCTTAATAAGTGAATGTTTGTATGCTAGTTGTTGATTATTATTATTATTATTATTAATATTATTACTATTATTATTATTATTATTACTTTTAAGGAATTCTTATACTCATTATTTTCCCTGTACTGTTTTGTTTTCAAATTAGTCTAGCTCATTCATTCTATACAATTTACCTTCCTTATATCCCATCTCCCATTCCTCTCTCCCACTTTCTAATTCGTACTGTATATACTAAGAAACAATTTCGTTTTCGAGATCTATATTTAAAAACAATTTATTCAAGTGGTTCCTTAGGCCTCATAATACACTGTAAACTTTCTTTCTTTCCACTTGCTCTACTTCGTTTCTTGACCTCTCAACTCCATCTTGGCTCGCTCTAAATAACGCTCTAAGTCAGACGTCATTGCGAACTTTCAATGAATTATGAATAAAAAACACATAAATTTTAAACCATATCTTCCGCCTTCTCTTTATGGCAAGCATTGAAGACCCATTCTTAACTATCTCACCAGACTCTCTGATCATTCTTTCGCAAAATATTCGTAGTATTACAGCTAATTGGGACATACTACTAGGTACTTTAGAAACTTTGCACAAATTTCCTGATTTCCTACTCCTGACGGAAACTTGGACCACAAACTCACAGACCTTGCAGAATATTGAGGGATATTCCACAGTTTCAATAAATAGAAATCACAGAAAAGGAGGCGGCGTTGCTCTATATTATAATAACAAGTTCAATATTACTAAACTTAACGAATTCTCTTTTATCAATGTAGATTTAGAATGTGTTTGTTGTTCGGTAAATGAGGATCTAATATTCGTCGGAATGTACAGACCACCTTCTGGAAACCTTCAATTCTTCCACGATTATTTAGTTTCAGTTGCTAATTTTATTAACCACAACAATAAAAGAGGGATATTCATAGGTGACTTTAATACTAACTTTCTCAATATAAATGACAAAACAATCATAGATATTATAACTTCACTGAATTGCTACTCTTTTTTCCCTCTCATAGATTCGCCAACTCGTCACTCTGTCTCTCATTCATCTCACACTCTTTTGGATCAAATATTTACGAACTTTCCTGTAGAATCTAAAGGTATCCTGAACGTTTTAATAACGGATCACGATCCAATATTCTTTACAGCTACAACTTCTAATTTATTTAAAAACCTTACTTTTAAAAAGCCTGTAACAACTAAAAATAGGAAAATCACAACAAAAAATGTAAATAACTTTAAAAAATATCTTCAGAAAATTAACTGGATAAGAGAGTTGAAAGATGCAACATCTACGGATGAAGCAGTCACTATCTTCAACAAATTCTTCTTCACTGGATTCAATAAATATTTCCCACCTCTCTGCACTCCAAAGACTAATACATCTAACATAAATAAAAATCCATGGCTTTCCTTGGATCTACTTAAAGAGATTCGCCACAAAAATAACTTTTATAAAACCTGCAAAAAGAACCCTACCCCTGACAAACTTCAGTGTCTCAAAGCTCTTCAAAATAACTTAAAAACAAAAATTAGATCGGCCAAAATCAGTTACTATGAAAATACATTTAAGGATAGCCTATCTATTAAAGAGAAATGGAAGAATATTAATAAACTATTAACAACCTCAATTAAAGAAAAGCTTCCATCTCATCTTATCGCCGAGAATAATCCCACTGATACCACTCAAAATTTAAATCATTTTCTGAATAAGCTACTTCCACACTCATCCTCTTCTTCTCTTGATGTACATAACATTTCTATACCTCACAACCCAGTTCCTTCTTCCTTTTATCTATCACCAACTTTCCCTCTTGAAGTGGAATATACAATTAAATCGTTAAGTAATAAAAGTTCTTCAGGACCTGATGAGGTCTCCCCTAATCTTCTTAAAAGCATCGTAGATGAAATCTCTCTTCCTTTAGCTCACATATTCAATATGTCAGCCATAGAAGGCATCTTCCCTTTCTCCTTCAAAGAGACTAAAATTATTCCACTATGGAAATCACTATGGAAATCGATTTAGCCAACTATCGTCCTATAATTAACACGTTCTCAAAAGTCTTTGAAAAGCTTTTTCTTAATAAGTTATCCACATTCATATCTCAGAAAAAACTACTTGCTGAACAACAACACGGTTTTACACATCGAAAAAATACTGAAACAGCCCTAATAGAGTTAACAGAATTCATCACAAATCAAATGGCCTCAAAGCAAATTGTTTTAGGTTTATTTCTTGATCTCAAGAAAGCATTTGATTTAATTAATATTAATTAATATGACTAAATTAGAGCATTTCGGTATTAGAGGCCCTCCATTGTCATGGCTAGTTTCTTATCTAACTAATCGCCAATATCAATTAACTCTAAATGGGTACTCCTCCTCCTGGTTTTCTACATCCAAAGGCGTACCGCAAAGTTCCATTCTATCTCCCCTTCTCTTCAATCTATTTATTAACGATCTCCTCCTCACTTCTCCTGCTAGCAAATGCATCTTCTATGTCGATGACGGGACTCTTCTCTTTGCTAATAAAAGTATAAAGGATCTCAAGGAAAATGTTCAACAAACACTCCATCACCTTGAATCTTGGTTGTCTTTAAATGATCTGAAATTAAATACATCGAAAACAGTATATATGTTTTTCCATCAAAAAAACAAAATCCTTTGTAAAGAGAATTTTGCTGTCACTTATAAAAACGCTGCCCTTCAGGAAGTACATTCCTTCAAATATTTGGGTATCTTTCTCACACAGGATCTTTCATGGAATCTACATACCCAACAAATTTCTTATAAGATTTCTAAAAACTTGGGCATTATTAAAAAACTAAACTTTCTACCGACACAAATACTTCTAAATCTATATTGGTCCTTAATCCACTCCAACATATGCTACGGTATTGCAATATGGGGCACCGCCTCTAAATTTTATCAAAACATGATTCTTAAGGTACAAAAACACTTCCTGAGATTTTTGGACGGAAAGCCAATGCAATACTCGACTAAATCTCTTTGGCAGAAATATAAAATTATCTCCTTCCATGACCTCTGTAACCTACAGTTAGCTCTCTTCACCTATAAATTACTTAATAAAAATATTTCCTCCTCTATCACACTACCTACTAAGCCCCAGTCACATCTTTACAATACAAGAACCTCCTCAACTCTATTCACTCCAAAAAGCGCAGCAAATTATCAAATTATCCTTCTCTGTGGAATAAAATTCCCCCCAATATTCGTGAAAGTCCCAATTTAAAACAGTTCAGAAAACTAAAACATCATCTGCCTGCACTAACATAACCTTTCACAATTTTACAATTATCATTCTTACCTTCTCTTCTCTCCAAGCCATAAGTTAATTCCTAATCTATCCGTTGTCAAGTCGCAAACGTCTACCTTCATCACATATCTTCCAACCTCTCCTCTCCTCTTCCTTATTTCGCTATTTCTCTTTCTATTCTCTTTACTTTCCATCTATTTGGGCTAGGCTTAACCTCTTACCCGAAAATTTCTGTTCACGAACTATATGATATTTTTTAATTATATATTTCATTATCTTAGTTATTTTACGAAGATTGTATACATCCCCAGATCTAAACTCCACAATTGTGTAATTCTTTTTCACACTTTTATTACAAATTAACTGTTCCTTTTATCCCCATTATATTTATTAGTTTCAATGTTTTGTTTTCTCCATTATATGTAACCAGTAATGCTTTTTGTATTTTATTTTATTTTATTTTCTCATGCCTGTAATTGACTCCCTGCCTGCCTTCCCGACGGGACTACCCTTAAGGCACAGGGAAGTCACACTCATATCTTTTATGTATTACCAAACTTTTGTAAGGCAAATAAATTATTATTAAAAAAATAATTATTTTTTTATCTCTTCAAGTGAATTCTCAAAACCGTTATCAAAATCTTACAAAAAGTCAAACAATAACAATTCTATGGCGTGGGAAATGGTAAATGTAAAATGGCCATTAGTTGAACTTAGTAACTTAAGTTGAATATTTTAATTATTTTACAATATTTTTTAATGATTTTTCTCAAATATGTGCTTCTGTTTCATGTTATGTTATGTTATGTAGTGAATGTGAGTGGCAGAGAAGCCAAGCACTGCGACCGGAGGTCTATTGTACTATCCCATGGAAATAAGGAAAGATGGAGGAAAAGACTGAGAAAGTATGGTGGGAGAAGTGCAGGGGAAACGGGAGAACCCCGAGAAAACCTGCCCAGCGCGGATCGTCCACCATCACGAAACCCACATGAGAACTGAACCCCGGTACTCAGAGATGAGAGGCCGATGTCATAGCGACAACGCCAACCGCGCGGCCGTGTTTCTGTTTTTGTAGTAGATTTTAAATTTTTTTTTTCGATTTCCATCAGCAAATAGAATGTTACATTGATAATTTTTTTTCATTTTTTATTGTCATGAGGAAGTCGACAAATTCAAAATGAGCATTATTGAACTTCAAAATAATGCGTTAACTGCTTTCTTTGGAATCGAGTTTTGTTAGATTATCTTAAATTTTATTTTCTTCTTATTATTACTTTTAATAATTGAACTGTACCTTATTAATATATTTTTGTCAAAACAACTAAACTTATTGATTCACGTGTTTTTGAAATTTGTTAAGCTTACAACTATTTTGTTTTGTTGTACTTATTCCAATTTTATTATGCTTGAAAAATGGGTGGCTTGAAAAGAGTCTTCAAAACTTCAAAATGTTGCTTTAACCCCTTTCATTGGAATCGATTATTCTTGGATTATCTCATATAAACCATCGTTTTATCATCGATAATCAATTAGTATCGAAATGGACAACGAGAGAAAGGATGAGATCTTTTCAAAGAACTGTTAATAATGTCGTAATCTCGGCCATTCTTGACTACAGGTAAAATTTGTCTGAAGTCTCCCGCCAAAGAGGAAAATTTGTCTAAATTCACAAGTCATCAGAATTTGGTTATCTTCACTCGAAAGAATAGTCACAATCAATTCGTCGCCAGGAGTATCGTATATAAGCTACAGTATAATCTTCATTTAACATCTATATCAACCAACGTCCATCTAAATAAATCTCTTCTTCAAATATCTATAACGAACAATCTGTACACGGGAAATGGCCTAGTTCTAAATAAAAAGGAGTAATGTAAATTAAATTAACCATTAAAAAGAATTGTAATTTCATGCTTGATATAATATCTTTGTTTTCCACAATCTTAAATAAAAATAAAATGAAATATGTTTCAAAAAATTAAAGACTAATATTTTTTAATAGTTTTTAGCGGCACCTAGGTTACAGCTTGCCTGTAAAATCGCTAGGGGACAGCCCTTGCTTTTATACTGTGTGAATGACACACTCTGGAGCGGCCAATCAGTTAGAGATATTAGAATGAAACCTTCACCAGCATCAAAAAGTAGGTGACCACATAAAAAACATCATATGTCTAGGACCAATCCCTGACCGGATAGGGGACCGTTCTTGCTTTTATGCTGGATGTCACAATCTGTAGTGACCAAACGGTTAGAGATATTCGAATGAAACCTTCACCATTGTGTTTAGCATCAAAAAGTATAGTGGTCACGTAAAAAAAATCAGACCTGTAGGACCACTATCTGACCCACCAAGGAGTGTTTTGCTAATTATGGGTTGCTAAATACCAAGAGACCTGATATTGTTTTAATTTCCTTATTAATATAATGTGATTGTTGCGAATGCAAAAGGCGCAATTGTTGCATTTATTGTCAATGTTTTGATTGTTCTAGAGCTTCATTATAAATGTGATTGTTGTGCGTGTAAAGGAGGCAACAATGACGACGTGTGGAAATACGAGATACTGATGCAAAGCGAAAAGCTGCACGGTTCCGTAAACATAGGTCTCGCTCAGTCAGGGACAAGTGACAGAGAATGAGAAAGAAATGCTGAATCTGATCGCTTCAGATAAAATTTTATTTATGAAATTGTGTTTATAAAATTGTGCATATTATGAAGCCGCTTTGCTTTTGACTGTCTAAACGTATTAATAACCTTGTTCATTTAAGATAATGCTTAACAGCCAAGCTGTAATCTAGGGGCCGCTAAAAACGCCTTCAAAAGAAAGAAAACGCCTTGGAGAGTCAAGGAGTGGTCCTACAGGTCTTATTTTTTTGGATGTAATCACCTACTTTTTGATGTTTAACACAAAGTTGAAGGTTTCATTCTAATATCTCTAAACATTTGGCCACTACAGAGTGTGACATCCAGTGTGACATCCAGCAAACATAATTAGAAGAGCTGTCCCTTAGGTTTACAAGCAAGCTGTAACTAGGAGCCGCTAAAACATGTATCAACATTTAATGCGTGAATGTTTGTTGGTCTTCCGTAAGCATTGCTCTAATAACCCTCCCCCCTCCCTGGAATGCTTATGAAATAATTGAACGGCCCTTAAGCAACTGAATTACATTCATGAATTTCAACCTTAAAGCTTAAAAATATTAATGAAAAACTATTTAATAAAAGTTCTTAAAATATTAAATAAAATTATATATTTTTCATAATTAATGAAAATGTTTTTAATAATTCCGAATTCTATTTCTTTTTATCTCTTCTGGTGAATTCTCACAAAACTACAACTGCGGCTCGAATTTATTCCTCACACGTCTTTGCTTTCAATTTTTTTTTTTTTTTTTTTAATTGAACTTAGTAATTTAAATTGAATATTTTTAATATTTTACAATATTTTTTTACGATTTTTCTTAAATACGTATTTCTGTGTTTGCAGTAGATTTTTACAGTTTTTTTCGATTACATACAGCAAATAGAATACTAAATTGATAAACTGTAATCTGAACTGTAAAAAGCATTTCATTAATTTTAAAGTTTAGTCTCAGAACTTTCTTATTTAGAAGTCAAACAATAGCAATTCAACAAAAGAGATTTTCCTAATTTTTCGTAAAACTATTTTCAAGTTTTTGTTTTTTTTAGGCTATTCATTCTACACCAACACATATCCTTTATAAAAACCACATCTGCACCGAATATGTATGAATCAGGTAATCTTTACAATCTCAGATCTCACTAATAAAATTTTTATTATTAAAAAAATTCTGCCAAATCAGATCTAAATTTATTGAGTAAAATTGGGGAACATAAGAATTACTTACTTCTCGATATGAAAGGGAAAAATATTTAATAAAATTAGAGAATATTTGATTCTCGTTTAGTTATTTTTTATTTACTTGTATATCATACAAATTATGTTTTTTATTAAATTTTTATATTTTATTTTAATAAATACGATAATTGATGGAGTTACAGCAGTGGTATGGGGAAGAGCACTATCCAGTGAATATATTCTGTATATCTTTCATGAATGGCAGATCAACGCTTTCGAACGCCATTTTAATGTAAGATTTTGGCATCAAGTATTTTCTTTAATAACACCATGATACTCCCCCTTATCAGGATGCCTGGGATAGATCAAAATTTTAATTTACATCAAAATTTTCTTGCGTGCATGTTTGTCTGTCTTATCTAAGCATTGTTCTGTTACCCCTCCCCCCTCCCGCTTGTCAACAAAATTATGCTTGTAATCCCCCCACCCCGCCCTTGAATGCTTATGTGATATCTGAACGGCCCCTAACAACTGCATCATTTTCACAAAATTCATCCTTAAAGCTTAAAAATATTAATTAAAAGATTTTTTTTTAAATATTAACTAATATTATTTATTTTTCCTAATTAATTAAAATATTTATAATAATTGAGAATTCTATTTTTTTTTAAGAGTTTGTTCCTAAAAGCTTAAAAAAATTAGTTCGCAAAAAAAATCGTTTGATCATTATAAATTTATATCTAACTCGAAAAAACGTCACTATTAAACACAACAATATTTTAGCTCCAATTGTTGCACAACACTACGTAGTTCCGATTATCGCCACCGGTGCGTATATAGCGTATTTGTGCAGAATAAAATACCTTTTATAAAAACCACATCTGCAACAAATGTTCTATGAATCAGCTGATCTTCACATTGTTGTCAGTTAACACTAATAAAACTTTTATTAAAAAATATGAAAATGAAATATAAATCAGAACTAAAATTTATTGGGTGAAATTGGGGAACACAAGAATTATTTAAAGAGAATAATTGATTTTTTTTAATTTTTTCTTTTTGTCATTTAAATTAAGTTTTTTATTACTTTTTGATATTTTATTTTATTAAATACGATAACTGGTGGAGTTACAGCCGCGGTGTGGGAAAGAGCGTTATCCTATTAAATATATCGTGTACATCTTTCATGAATGGCAGAACAACGCAGTCGAACACCATTCTGATTAAGTGTTCGGCGTCATGATGTTTTGGATAACTATCAGGCGTGTTATCTTATTAAACAAAGTATGTTCCCTTATCAGATTGGTCTGGTATCTCGACGCCATACTCGACGCCATATAGTTTCTCAACAAACGTTTACCAGATCTCCTCTCGACTGGTTTAAGTCCATTACTGATTTCGAGTCCGTGAATACCACAGAGTTCCATTCTGCCGTCCAATGGACCCTTGCACTACACCAGCAAAGAAGAAATTGAACGGTGGACTGGAAATAAGTCAATGAAAGTCTAGAGTGGAGATCAATCTCTAGTAGATGATTTAGAACAGTGTTGGCGCTAGTGTCACTGCGGCTCGAATTTACACTGCACACGCCTTGGGATTCGCCATTGCTTTAATTTTTTTTTTTAGTTGAACTTGATAACTCAAGTTGAAAATCTTAATAATAAAATAATATTTTTTTACGATTTTTCTTCAATACGTGTTTCTGTGTTTGTAGCAGATTTTTACAGTTTTTTTCGATTACATTCAGCAAATAGAATCTTAAATTGATAAACTGTAATCTGAACTGTGAAAAGTATGTCCTCATTTTAAATTTTATTTTCATAACCTACTTAAAAATACCTAAGATTGTAGAAAAGGTTGCTATTCCAGTATTACGTTAGCAAAATTTTAATGCATCCACGATTGTTAATCTTACGTGAAAGATTGCTCTGATAACGCCCGTCCGCCTTGACAACATAATTATGCTTGTAATCCTTCCCCCCCCCCCTCCATAACCTTGAAGGCTTATGCAATATTTGAACGGCCCTGAAGCAACTGCATGACTTTCACGATTTTTAATCTTAAAGCCCAAAAATGTTAAATAAAAGCTATTTAATGAAATTTTTGAAGTATTAAATAAAATAATTTATTTTTCCTTCCTTCCTTTTATCGAATTTGGCCAACTAGGGACCACGTAACTAGCTCAACCTGACAACGTCAGGGCGAGGCTAGTGAAATTCAAGAAAGGGGGGACGAGAATTATATCCCGTCCAGGATAACCCTGAGATAGTAAGTCCCAGGTGGGAAACGGACGAAACACAGAAGAAGAAAGAAACAGCCATGCCACCACCGGGATTCGAACCCGGGTACTGGCGCATCGGCCACAACAGCAGCCCGCCGGCTAAACCGCACGGCCACGCCAGCACGGCAATTTATTTTTCATAATTAATGAAAATATTTTTAGTAATTCCGAATTCTATTTTTTTTTTCCTTCTTGTGAATTCTCGCAAAAGCAAAACTAAAAAATACACCAGTCAATCATTTCTTATGAAAATCAATTTAGAAGTCAAACAATAGCAATTCAACAAAAAGATTTTCCTAATTTTTCGTAAAACAGTTTTCTTTTTTTTTATGCTATTCATTCCGAACCAACTCATATCTTTATAAAAACCACATCTGCACCAAATGTTGTATGAATCAGGTGATCTTAACATTGTTGTCTGTTCTCACTAATAAAATTTTTATTAAAAAAATATCATAAGACAAATCAGAACTAAATTCATTGAGTGAAATTGGGAACACAAAAATTACTTCAATTCTCTAAATGAAAGAGATAAATAGCTAATAAATTTAGAGAATATTTGATTTTGTTTAATTTTTTATTTTTGTCCCTGAAATTATGATTTTTATTATTTTTTTTTTATATTTTATTTTATTAATTGCGTTCATATAAAAAAAAATCAAAAATATAAAATATATATGATACGATGAAGTTACAGTCGCGGTGTGGGGAAGAGCGTTATCCTTTTGAATATATTCTGTATCTTATTTTTTTGAATATATCTTTCATGAAAGGCAGAACAACGCGTTCGAACGCCATTCTGATGTAAGCGCTCGGCGTCCTGGGATTATGGATAACTATCAAAAGGGAGGAGGGGGTCTTGATATTAAATAAAATACCTCCCCTTATCAGGATGCCTGGGATCGGTCTAGTATCTCGACGACCTATAGTTTCCCATCAAACGTTCACCAGATCTCCTCTCGACTCCTTTAAGTCCATTACTGATATCGAGTCCATGAATACCACAGAGTAACATTCTGTCGTCCAATGGGCCATTGCGCTACACCAGTAAAGAGGAATTGAACAGTGGATTGGAGTGAGCGGCAAAGAAGCCACTGAATGTCTAGAGCGGAGATCAATCTCTAGTAGACGATTTAGAACAGTTCCTGTGTTGGCGCCAGTGTCACTGGGGCTCGAATTTCCTCTGCCTTGGGATTCGCCAATCCTTTCACTTTTTTTTTTTAGTTGAACATAGTAAAAAATTAGGTTGAATATCTTAAATATTTTGAAATATTTTTTCACGATTTTTCTTAAATACGTGTTTCTGTATTTGTAGTAGATTTTTAAAGATTTTTTTTCGATTACATTCAGCAAATATAATGTTAAGTTCATAAATTATAATCTCAACTGTGAAAAGTATGTCATTAATATTAAATTTTATTTTCATAACTTTCTTAAAAATATCTAAGATTGTAGAATAGGGGGCCGTTCAAGTATTACGTAAGAACATTTTTTATTCTTTTTAGACCCCACCCACCCTCAGCCCTTCTTTTAGGAAAATTCAGCAGCTGTCAGGCTCTCCCTCCGCTAGTACTTATGTAAGATTTGACAAATACCACTGAACAATACTTTAAAACTATATAAAAAAAATACATCAAGATTTTAATCCCCGCATGCTTGTTGATATTATGTAAGCCTTGCTCTGATACCATCCGAACAAGTCGAGAGGATATATGGTTAATGTTTGATGGGAAAGTATACTATACCGATCCCAGACATCCTGATAAGAGGAGGTATTTTATTTACCAACATGACCCCACCCCCCTTGATAGTTAACGAAAATACCATGATGTCGAACGCTTACATCAGAATGGCATTCGAACGCGTTGTTCTGCCAATCATGAAAGATATACAGGATATATTCAAAAGGATAACACTTTTCTCTATACCGCAGCTGTAACTTCACCATATCAAATATATTTTATATTTTTATATTTTATTTTATCAATGTTTTTAATAAAATAAAATAAAAAAAATAATAATAATTTCAGTGAGAAAAATAAAAAATTTTAAAAAAATCAAATACTATCTAATTTTATTATCTATTTATCCCTTTCATATCGAGAATTGAAGTAGTTCTTATGTTCCCAATATCACTCAATAAATTTAGTTCTGATTTGTCTTTAGTTTTGATATTTTTTTAATAAAAATTTTATTAGTGAGAACTGACAATAATCTTAAGGTCACTTGATTGAAACAACATTTGGTGCAGATGTGGGTTTTATAACATGTGGGTGGAGAAGGAAATATTGGTGGAGTTCAAATATTACATAAGCTTTCAAGGGCGGGGGAATTCAAGCATAATTTTGCTGACAAGTCTGACGGCTGTAATCAGAGCAATGCTTACGTAAGACCAACAAAGCAGCAGGCATGAAATTTTTGATGAAATTATTTTCTATTCTTTTAATGTAGTGCTCAGTGGTATTTGTCAAATCTTACATAAGCACTAGTGGAGGAGAGTCTGACCTCTGCTGAATTTTGCTTAAAAGAAGGCCTGACGGGGTGGGATCTAAATTGAATAAAAATGTGCTTACGGAATATTTGAACGGCCCCCTATTCTACAATCTTAGATATTTTTAAGAAAGTTCTGAAAATAAAAGTTAAAATTAATGACACATTTTTCACAGTTCAGATTACAGTTTATCAATTTAACATTCTATTTGTTGAATGTAGTCGAAAAAATCTTCTACAATCCCAAATATTTAAGAAAAAATGTAAAAAAAAATTATAAAATAGTTAAGATATTAAACTGATATTAAAGATATTAAATTAAATAAAAAAGTGAAAGCAATGGCGAATCCCAAGGCGTGTGCAGAGTAAATTCGAGCCGCAGTGACACTGGCGCCAATACAGAAACTGTTCTAAATCGTCTACTAGAAATTGATCTGCGGTATGGACTCTCAGTGACTTCTTTGCCGCTAACTCCAGTCCACCGTTCAATTCCTCTTTACTGGTGTAGTGCAAGGGCGCATTGGACGCCAGAATGGAACTCTGTGGTATTTACGGACTCGATATCAGTAACGGACGTAAACCAGCCGAAAGGAGATCTGGTAAACGTTTGTTGGGAAACTATATGGCGTCGAGACATCAGACCAATCTCAGGCATACTGATAAGGGAATATACTTTGTTTAATAACATAACATGCCTGATAGTTATCCAAAACATCATGACGCCGAACACTTACATCAGAATGGTTTTCGACTGCATTGTTATGCCATTCATGAAAGATATACAAGATGTATTCAACAGGATAACGCTCTTTCCCCACACCGCGGCTGTAACTCCAGGAGTTATCATACTTAATAAAATCAATATAAAAAGTAATAAAAAACAAAATTGAAGTGAAAAAAATAAAAAATAGTTCTGATTTGTCTTTAGTTCTGATATTTTATTAATATAAAATTTATTACTGAAAAGTTACAACAATGTTAAGATCACCTGATTCATACAACATTCGGTGCAGACCTGATTTTATGTACAAAGATATGAATTGATGGAGAATGAGTAGCCTAAAAAAAATAACTTGAAAATTTGTTTACGAAAAATATATAAATTCCCTTCCGATGAATTGCTATTGTTTGATTCTATAATGATTTTGATAAGAAATGATTGATTGGTGCATTTATTAATTCTGCTTTTGTGAAAATTCATTTAAAACGGATAAAAAAAATAGAATTCGGAATTATTAAAAATATTTTAATTAATTATGAAAAATAAATATTTTTATTTTTAATACTTAAAAAAATTTCATTAAATAGCTTTTAATTAACATTTTTGAGCTTTAAAGATTGAAAATCGTGAAAGGCATGCAGTTGCTTCAGGGCCGTTCAAATATTACATAAGCTTTCAAGGGGGGAAGCCTAATTTTGCTGCCAAGGGGTTCGGACGGTATCGGAGCAATGCTTACATAATACCAACAAAGATGCACGCAATAAAATTTTAATAAAGTTTTTTTATATATCATTTTAATGTATTGTTCAGTGGTATATGTCAAATCTTACGTAAGCACTAGCGGAGAGAGAGTCTGACATCTGCTGACTTTTGCTTACAAGAAGGGCTGAGGGGGTGGTCTAAAATGAATAAAAAAGTGCTTACGTAATTATTAATCGGCCTCTTATTCTACAACCATAGGTATTTTTAAGAAAGTTCTGATAATGAAATTTAAAATTCATGACATTTCACATTTTAGCTTATGGTTTATCAATATCACATTCTATTTGCTGAATGTAATCGAAAAAAAAACCTGTAAAAATCTATTACAAACACAGAAAAAGATATTTAAGAAAAATCGTTAAAAACTATTATAAAATAATTAAGATAATCAACTTAATTTTTACTAAGCTAGACTAAAACAAAAAAGTTAACGCAATGGTGAATCCCAAGGCGTTTGCAGAGTAAAATCGAGCAGCAGTAACACTGGCGCCAACACAAGAACTGTTTTAAATAGTTTTTTCTACAAGAGATTGATCTCTATTCTAGACATTGAGTGGCTTATTTGCCGCTCACCATTCAATTCCTCTTTACTGGTGTAGCGCAATGGCCCATTGGACGACAGAATGGAACTTTGCGGTATTCACGGACTCGATATCAGTAATGGACAAGTCGAGAGGAGATCGAACGTTTGATCATCGTCGAGGGAAACGTCGTCGAGATAATAGACCTATCCCAGGCATTCTGATAAGGGGAGGTGTTTTATTTAATGATATTCTCCCCCATAATACCGTGATTCCAAACGCTTACATCAGAATGTGTTCGAACGCGTTGTTCTGCCATTCATGTAAGATATACAGGATGTATTCAGGAGGATAACGCTCTTCCCGATATCGCAGCTGTAACTTCACCGTATCATATATATTTTATATTTCTATAATTTTATTTTATCAACGTATTTAATAAAATAAAATACCAAAAAATAATAAAAACCATAATTTCAGTGAAAAAAAAATAAAAAATTAAAAAAAATCAAATTTTCTTTTATTTCATTAGCTATTTATCCGTTTCATCTCGAGAATTGAAGTAATTCTTGTGTTCCAATATCACTCAAGAAATTTTGTTCTGATTTGTCTTTAGTTTCTGATATTTTTTTAATAAAAATTTTATTAGTGAGAACTGACAATGATGTTAAGATCACCTGATTCATACAACATTTGGTGCACAAGTGGGTTTTATAACAGATGTTGGTGGAGAAGGAAATACTGGTGGAGTTCAAATATTACATAAGCTTTCAAGGGCGGGGGAATTCAAGCATAATTTTGCTGACAAGGGGGCGGGCGTAATCAGAACAACCCTTACGTAAGACCAACAAACCTGCACACATTAAATTTTTGATGAAATTATTTTATATTCTTTTAATATACTGTTCAGTGGTATTTGTCAAATCGTACATAAGCACTAGCGGAGGGAGAGTCTGAGGGAGAGTCTTTGGCTTTAAAGAAGGGCTGACGGAGGTGGGGTCTAAAATGAATAAAAATGTGCTTACGTAATTTTTAATCGGCCCATTATTCTACAATCTTAGGTATTTTTAAGAAAGTTCTGAAAATAAAAGTTAAAATTAATGACACATTTTTCACAGTTCAGATTACAGTTTATCAATTTAACATTCTATTTGTTGAATATAGTCGAAAAAATCTACTACAATCACAAAACAACATATTTAAGAAAAAATGTAAAAAAATATTATAAAATAATTAGGATATTCAACTGATGTTAAAGATATTAAACTAAATAAAAAAGTTTAAAGCAATGGCGAATCCCAAAGCGAGTAAATTCGAGCCGCAGTGACACTGGCGCCAACATAGGAACTGTTCTAAATCGTCTACGAGAAATTGAACTGCGCTATGGACTCTCAGTGACTTATTTGCCGCTCACTCCAGTCCACCGTTCAATTCCTCTTTACTGGTGTAGTGCAAAGGCCCATTGGACGGCAGAATGGAACTCTGTGGTACTTACGGACTCGATATCAGTAACGGACTTAAACCAGCCGAAAGGAGATCTGGTAAACGTTTGTTGGGAAACTATATGGCGTCGAGACACCAGACCAATCTCAGGCATACTGATAAGGGAACATACTTTGTTTAATAACATAACATGCCTGATAGTTATCCAAAACATCATGACGCCGAACACTTACATCAGAATGGTGCATTGTTATGCATTGCATTGTTATGCCATTCATGAAAGATATACAAGATGTATTCAACAGGATAACGCTCTATCCCCACACCCTGGCTGTAACTCCAGGAGTTATCATACTTAATAAATTCAATATAAAAAGTAATAAAAAACAAAATTGAAGTGAAAAAGAAAAAAAATAGTTCTGATTTGTCTTTAGTTCTGATATTTATTTAATATAAAATTTATTACTCAAAATTTACAACAATGTTAAGATCACCTGATTCATACAACATTCGGTGCAGATGTGGTTTTTATGTGCAAAGATATGAATTGATGGAGAATGAGTAGCCCAAAAAAAATAACTTGAAAATTTGTTTACGAAAAATATATAAATTCACTTCCGATGAATTGCTATTGTTTGACTTCTATGTTGATTTTGATATGAAATGATTGATTGGTGCATTTATTAATTCTGCTTTTGTGAGAATTCATTTAAAACGGATAAAAAAAATAGAATTCGGAATTATTAAAAATATTTTAATTAATTATGAAAAATAAATATTTTCATTTTTAATACTTCAAAAAATTTCATTAAATAGCTTTTAATTAACATTTTTGAGCTTTAAAGATTGAAAATCGTGAAAGGCATGCAGTTGCATCAGGGCCGTTCAAATATTACATAAGCTTTCAAGGGGGGAAGCCTAATTTTGCTGACAAGGGGTTCGGACGGTATCGGAGCAATGCTTACATAATACGAACAAAGATGCACGCAATAAAATTTTGATAAAGTTTTTTTATATATCATTTTAATGTATTGTTCAGTGGTATATGTCAAATCTTACGTAAGCACTAGCGGAGAGAGAGTCTGACATCTGCTGACTTTTGCTTACAAGAAGGGCTGAGGGGGTGGTCTAAAATGAATAAAAAAGTGCTTATGTAATTATTAATCGGCCTCTTATTCTACAACCATAGGTATTTTTAAGAAAGTTCTGATAATGAAATTTAAAATTCATGACATTTCCCATTTTAGCTTATGGTTTATCAATTTCACATTCTATTTGCTGAATGTAATCGAAAAAAAAACCTGTAAAAATCTATTACAAACACAGAAAAAGATATTTAAGAAAAATCGTTAAAAACTATTATAAAATAATTAAGATAATCAACTTAATTTTTACTAAGCTAGACTAAAACAAAAAAGTTAACGCAATGGTGAATCCCAAGGCGTGTGCAGAGTAAAATCGAGCCGCAGTTACACTGGCGCCAACACAAGAACTGTTTTAAATCGTCTACAAGAGATTGATCTCTATTCTAGACATTGAGTGGCTTATTTGCCGCTCACCGTTCAATTCTTCTTTACTGGTGTAGCGCAATGGCCCATTGAACGACAGAATGGAACTTTGCGGTATTCACGGACTCGATATCAGTAATGGACAAGTCGAGAGGAGATCGAACGTTTGATGGGAAACGTCGTCGAGATGATAGACCTATCCCAGGCATTCTGATAAGGGGAGGTGTTTTATTTAATGATATTCTCCCCCCCCCCCACTCCTTGATCATAATCATCCATAATACCACGATGCCGAACGCTTACATCAGAATGGTGTTCGAACGCGTTGTTCTGTCATTCATGAGGATAACGCTCTTCCCCATATCGCAGCTGTAACTTCACCGTATCATATATATTTTATATTTCTATAATTTTATTTTATCAACGTATTTAATAAAATAAAATACCAAAAAATAATAAAAACCATAATTTCAGTGAAAAAAAAATAAAAAATTAAAAAAAATCAAATATTCTTTTATTTCATTAGCTATTTATCCGTTTCATCTCGAGAATTGAAGTAATTCTTGTGTTCCAATATCACTCAATACATTTAGTTCTGATTTGTCTTTAGTTTCTGATACTTTTTTAATAAAAATTTTATTAGTGAGAACTGACAATAATGTTAAGATCACCTGATTCATACAACATTTGGTGCACAAGTGGGTTTTATAACAGATATTGTTGGTGGAGAAGGAAATATTGGTGGAGTTCAAATATTACATAAGCTTTCAAGGGCGGGGAAATTCAAACATAATTTTGCTGACAAGGGGGACGGGCGTAATCAGAGCAACCCTTATGTAAGACCAACAAACCTGCACGCATTAAATTTTTGATGAAATTATTTTATATTCTTTTAATGTATTGTTCAGTGGTATTTGTCAAATCTTATATGAGCACTAGCGGAGGGAGAGTCTTTGGCTTTAAAGAAAGGCTGACGGGGGTGGGGTCTAAAATGAATAAAAATGTGCTTACGTAATACTTGAACGGCCCCCTATTCTACAATCTTAGGTATTGTTAAGAAAGTTCTGAAAATAAACTTTAAAATTAATGTCATACTTTTCACAGTTCAAATTACAGTTTATCAATTTAACATTCTATTTGTTGAATGTAGTCGAAAACAATCTACTACAAACACAGAACCACATATTTAAGAAAAATCGTAAAAAAATATTATAAAATAATAAAGATATTCAACTTATTTTACTAAGTTCAACTAAAAAGAAAAAAAAGTGAAAGCAAAGGTGAATCCCAAGGCGTGCGCAGAGTAAATTCGAGCCGCAGTGACACTGGCAACAACACGGGAACTGTTTTAAATCGTCTACTGGAGATTGTTCGACTGCGTTCTTATGCTATTCATGAAAGATATTCGAGATATATTCAACAGGACAACACTCTTTCCCACACCTTGACTGTAACTCCAGCAGTTATCGTACTTAATAAAATAATATATAAAAAAAGTAATAAAAAACAAAATTTAAGTGAGAAAAACAAAAAATTAAAAATTAAAAAAAAATTTAAAAATTCTCTAGCTATTTGTTAGCAATTTATCCCTTTCACATCGAGAATTAAATAATTCTTGGGTTCCCCAATTTCACTCAATAAATTTAGTTCTGATTTGTCTTTAGTTCTGATACTTGTTAATAAAAATTTTATTAGTGAGAACTGACAACAATGTTAAGGGCACCTGAGTCGTACAACATTTGGTGCAGATGTGGTTTTTATAAAAGATATGTGTTGGTGGAGAATGAAATAGTGGTGGAGTTTAAATATTAAATAAGCTTTCAAGGGCGGGGAAATACAAGCATAATTTTGCTGACAAGGAGAACGGGCGAACAGCAAAAGATATAAATTGATGGAGAATGTATAGCCTAAAAAAAAAAAAAAAAAAATTCAAAATGTGTTTGCGAAAACTATGGAAAGTCCTTTCCGATAAATTGCTACTGTTTGACTTATATATTGATTTTGATAAGAAATGATTGACTTGTGTATTTATTAATTGTGCTTTTGTGAGAATTCATCAGAAAAAAAAAATAGAGTTAGGAATTATTAAATATATTTTCAATAATTAGGTAAAATAAATAATTTTATTTAATACTTCAAAAAATTTCATTAAGTAGATTTTAATTAATATTTTTGAGATTTTAAGATTGAAACTCGTGAAAGTCATGCATCCCTTAAGCACATGCATGACTTTCACGAGTTTCAATCTTTCAAATATTAACATAAGTTTTCAAGGGGGAAGGGGAGATTAGATTACTGACAAGGGTTTCGGGCGGTATCAGAGCAATGCTTACATACTACCAATAAACAGGCACGCATTAAAATTTTGATAAAGTTTTTTTTTTATATAGTTTTAATCTATTGTTCAGCGGTATTTGTCAAATCTTACATAACCACTAGCGGAGGGAGAGTCTGACATCTGCTGACTTTGCTTACAACAAGGGCTGAGGGTGTGGTCTAAAATGAATAAAACTGTGCCTACGTAATTCTTAATCGGCCCCTTATTCTACAATGTTAGGTATTTTTACGAAAGTTCTGAAAATAAAATTTAAAATTCATGACATTTCACATTTGAGATTAAAATTTGTCAATTTCACATTCTATTTGCTGAATGTAATCGAAAAAAAAGTGTAAAAATCTATTACAAACACAGAAATACGTATTTAAGAAAAATCGTAAAAAAATATTGTAAAATATTTAAGATATTCAACTTAGTTTATACTAAGCTAGACTAAAAAAAAAAAAAAAGTGAAAGCAATGGCGAATCCCAAGGCGTGTGCAGAGTAAATTCGAGCCGCAGTGACACATGCGCCAACACAAGAACTATTCTAATTCGTCTACTAGAGATTGATCGCCACTCTAGACATTCAGTGGCTTATTTGGCGCTCACTCCAATCCACCGTTGAATTCCTCTTTATTGGTGTAGCGCAAAGGACGACAGAATGGAACTCTGTGGTATTCATGGACTTGATATCAGAATCTCGACTTTGACGAGTCGAGAGATCCGTTCAATGTTTGATGATCCATAGCAACATGTAGTAGGCTAGGTCCATTGCCAGAGCCTCGTAAGACCGAAAATAGTGCTGCACAATAAACACTTTCTCTTCGTACATCGTCGAGATACTACACCGATCCCAAGCATCCTGATAAGGGGAGGTATTTTATTTAATAACATGACCCCCCCCCC
>JAFIDM010125968.1:65250-83942 GCA_023159025.1 Thereuonema tuberculata | reverse complement strand
GGACTTGAACCATCATTATTCTGATCTCCTCATATTTAATATCATTTGAGTTTTAGGGGATCTCAAATGTTTCTGACCTTGCAGAATAGGTTACCTCATTTCATCATGTCCTGAACAGCAAATTACATACTTCGTAGAAATATCAAGTGAAAGGATTTTAATTATTAAAACATTAAAGTTGGATTACTTTTAATTGATATAGCCGAGTATCTCATTGCCTTTGTTAGAATCCTTGTAGTTGTTTGTACTGGATGTTTATCCTAATGTTACTAGAAAACATAGTGTTCCTCAGAAACAGTGAAGGTTTCAATGGGCTTTCAGAATAAATGTTTCAGACCATTTAAACAAAGATATTTGTAGAATAGGAAGGCATGAAGCTACGTGAGAATATCTATGGTTGTTTTACAGCATTATAGTTGAACCTCGTAATTTCCAGAAAAATAACAGTTTTGCTTACTATTAACAGTTTTAAATTTTGCATTGCCTCTAACCTCTCAGATCTTTTTCTTCCATAAAGAAGGTTAATAATTCAAAAACACATACTTTTTATTCATTTGAATTACGGAATTCTACTGAAGAATAATCATGACATTTAATAGCACAGAATGTTATATTGTATGAGGATTTGTTTTCTATCATTGCTATTTGTTAAGTCATTTTCTTTCCACTGTTCATGTATTGAGTAGACAGAGTCAAGTTTCTTAATGTTTTCTTTTTAAATAAAACTTGTGGTAATTTTTAATTTCTTTTGTAAACTGCCAGTTATTGAATATTGAGTATTGCAGTCAAAGATACAATAAAATTGTTTAATTTAAAATATAAGAATTTTCTTTTTTCATTGAATAATGAAAATAAGATTACTATAAAAACCAAACTCTTCAATTTTATCAGTTAAGAAAATGACAACTAAGAATACATAAAACTAAATTTTAATATCTGAGTTCCCAACCTGGAGGTCGCAAAGGGTTTTCTAGGGGGTTCACTGTGGTTATTTTTACTATCAATTATTTTAATAGGAAATTTCACCTTGAAGGCTGTCAACACTTATTTATTTCAATGTGGTTACGCTACAATATTGTACTATTATCTATAACACTGATTTTTGGCTAATGACAAGAAGTGATTTTAAAGTCCACTGCAGCAGATACTTCAAAAATATTATAAGCGAGCTATATTCTTACATATTAAACATTTTACAACATTTTAATTATTCACTATTGTGGGTCTTTTGTATCTCTTCAAATTTAAGCAACGCAGACTTCGATTTGCTCCCTAAAAATAAAAATATACAAATGCAATGTTATTATTAGAATAAAATTCTACGTTACAAATAATAAACTGAACAAATGTTGATGATGCAAAATTCAATATCAAAATTCATTTTTAATGGGTGACTCAATGTTTGAATAACAGATAAAGCTAATTTCATTTGAAAATCAATTCATATGTTTTGCTGATGTTTGCAATGACGTTTCATCTTTCAAAATCGAAGACTAAATAAAGTTGAAGAAGTTTTTGTCCCAGTTATTAACTTTTTTCGTTCCGATTACTTTTTGCATTTTTGGTTTGTTTATTGAAATGGAAATATGTACAACTACATGTCAAGTAATGTTATTTTTATGCAACAACCAGATGGGTTTATTGAAAAAACAAAACAAAGCCCAATCATGTCTGCAGATTGTTAAGTGGTAGATACTGTTTGAAACAAAGTGGTCATGAATGACTTTTAGAACTAGATAAAACTTCTGCTTGATGATAATACAATCATTTATCTTCAGATTGGTTAATATGTTTGAACTTTCAAAATTACTTCCTTTTTTTGTGTATCTGAATCTGCGGTTAGATGACGGTGGTATAATGGGGAAAGATTTTTTTAAAGTGTCTACTATATTTACTGTCCTTCAGTAACTTCCCAAATAATCAACAAAATCAACTTTGAGAAGACAATGAACCTTTTGTTATGATTTTGGTCTGTGTATAGCAATGTTCTTCACTTCATCACAAAAACATCATAATTTACAAACATCAAGCATTTTTAAAGTATATAAAAAAATAAAAAGGCTTTTCATAAGCATGTGATCTTTGAGGAACAGATTCTCTATCTGCTTGGGAATACTTCATTTCAACAATTTGTCACTTTACATAACTTTTCAGTTCTTAAATTTTTAATAACCACTGAAAGAATTTTAAAAGCATTTTCCATAAGAACTCACAATTAATGTTATTTGTTTGTTGGATTTCTCACCTAAATGTGACAAACATGATAAATAAAAGCTACTAATGATGAAAACCTATCAGTTAATTCCCATTTCAATGAGATCCCTCTTGTACTTGTTGTATTTACAGAAGCTAAATTCATTTTCACTCCAAACTATTTTCTACAAAAGAAATGCTAAGATCTTTCAATCCCTTTGGATGTCCTGTTGGTAACTGAATTTGAGTTCAGAACATGGGCTTTAGATTATGTCGAGTGGAATAAAATCACTGTAATCCACTGACCTTTGGAAACAATGAGGATATTTAAAAATAAGGAATAAAAGATCCTTCTTTTATTTTGCTATTTTATCTTTTTCATTATAGTTCATTTAATGATTTTCAGATTGTGGAAATGTACATAATAAACCAGAACTTTTACAGATGATGAATAGGCCAAACCTGTTAACATCTGTACGTTAAACACAAATATTCTCTACCCACAGATGCCGTTAGGGGCCCAATTTTAATTTGGGGCCCGGGGACAAAATCGTGTTCTCTATCCTAACTCAGCTCAGTTTTATTATTCATTATAGGTTCATACTGTGAATTTGGGGGCCCCATAAATTTGCAGGACCCGGGGCAGTCGCCCCACTTGCCCTAGCCAAACGGCGCCCCTGTCTCTACCCCACAGCACACATGTCCCAACAGTATACCTACTCACATATTACTCTCTCCACAATCAATCACCATCTCAACATAGACTATTTCACAGCACCTTGACAATATCCAAATGTTAGAAGACATACACACAACACTGTTCTGCAGCACAGGGAACCATTCGGCATTTGGGATCAACAACACCACTTAAACTCCCTCTGCAGGATAACAAGAATGTATCCCCCCTTGAAGATGTGCCAGGAGGGTTGAATCGGTGACCTTAGAGGAGGCGTATCCTGGCTCACGCAATACTTGCAGGATACAAAATAAAAGAAACTTATTTTAGATAAAATCCTGAACTATCTTCATTTATATTCATCATATTTCATTTTGATTTATTCATTTACATATAATATTTCGTCAGGTGTAATTTCCTGACTTTCTCAAGCCGCTTCTAAAAATTAATAATAAATCGAGGGTCCCAAGCCAAAAGGTTCTATGTGCACTTTTGATAAATTTTAGTTCTGTGTGCTAAACGGTTTATTTTGGCAACATCTGTCATGTGCCAGAAGATTTTGTTTGAAAAACTAGTTCTAGCCTATCAGCTGATTATTCCAAAAGGTTCTATTTTCACTTCTTTTACTTCTTTGAGCTTTCTCGGTGCCGGAAAGTTCTACGGGCAAGAAAATGGCAAAACGCACATAGAACCTTTTGGCTTGAGACCCTCGAAATAGATTTGAAGAAACTTACACTAAATATAACAATAATTTACAAATGCTTATTATGTTAGAAGTGGGCCTGGTAGTTGAGTGGTCAGGGCGCTTGGCTGCGGGTTGGAGGTGACGGGTTTGATTCCTGGCCTCAGCGGGGATTTTTCCACGCTCCTTTCACCTCCAAACGGGTCCTAGGGTCTACCCAGCCCTCTGTGGAATGGGTACTGGGTTTCTTTCCCGGGAGTTAAAGGCAGGCGGGCGTCGGGCTGACCTCCCGATCTCAACTTCATCCCCTTGGTCACAAAACTCTGGGAACCTGACCTCCCGCGCCCTAAAGGCCTGTCCAGACCTGCAGAGGGACACTTTAACCTTTAACTTATTATGTTACAAAATAATTTTGGTATATTTACTTTGTTAGAATAAAGATCTCTTAAGAAGTTTTTACAATAATAACAAAAATTTTAAAAAATAAGGCAAAATTTCAATAAAGCAAAGTTTATGTTATTGTTCTAACAAGGTAAAAATATCAAAGGCATATGCAAATCAATGTTATGATTGTAAAGAATTCATGAGATCTTTATTCTAACAAAGTGAACGTACCAAAAAATATATAAATTGTTTTCTAACATAATAAGCATATGTAAATTATTGTTATATTTAGTGTAAGTTTCTTCGAATCTATGTATTATTAATTTTTAGAAGCGGCTGGAGAAAGTCAGGAAATTACGCCTGTCGAAATATTGTATGTAAATGAAAAAGGTAATTAATGCTTTTAGACAGTGTCAAAAGCAAAGCGGTCCCATAATATGCACAATTGTATAAACAAAATAATTAAAAGCAAGAGCATATAAATGCAAGACCATTCCTTTATGTTTTACAGGCAAGCTGTAACCTTAGGGCCGCTAATACAATGCTTAGTGTATTTTTTGGATATATTAAAGAATTTTCGAAACAATAGGTTTGTAAATATTAACAATGACGTCCTGTTGGTACTTGTTAGTATTGTTATGATGAAGCATCAGTATTATTACTGTTGTTAATTGTTATCATTATTACTAACACTGCTACGGAAAACGTTAATTTGATGAGTCAGGGAAGGGTTCTGCAGATCTCATTTTTTTTACGTGGTCACCTACTTTTTGATGCTGAACACAATGGTGAAGGTTTTATTCTAATATCTCTAACCGTTTGGCCGTTACAAAGTGTGACAGACAGACAACACAAAAACAAAATGGGTTCCTTGTGATGTTGACTGAAACATGGGACCGCGAATAAATCAAAATGAGATGTGATGAAAAGAAACTTACTTCTCAGGTTAGGAAGATATTCAAATGCATAACACTCGCCCTGGTTACAACCATACCCAGGTTCAGGAACATCTCGACACTAAAACAAGAACAACACTTTTCAATACAATCAGAAAAAAATCTACAGAACCCTTACATCTCCCTCTACTACACCTAACACAAACACTCCCACCGGCGAGGCATTACAGGAATTCGGCAATCTCTGTGGTCCAATCCCTTCCCCCACAATGACAAAGCACCACGGATGACAGAGAAACAATAACTCACTGAATACTTACCCTTCATGCCCTTCCATCGCATTACTCTCAGACGTATAGACAGCACTAAAACATGCACACAACTGATGCAGCTCCTGATGCAGTTGCTTTCCAGAACTTCTGGATCAAGAGGATCACGTCCCTGCATGGGAAGCTAGCGTTTACACTCACTGACATAATTTAACCACCAGAACATACGCCTCTTTTCCTCACACAGGGTGTCACACACCTTTAGATCAAGAACACTGAAACAGCACACCCTGCAAACTACCGTTCAATCACTTGCCACCCCACACTTTACCAACTCTTCACCTCCTGCCTTAAAGACAAAATATACACACACATTGAAACACATAACATTCTTTCAGAATAACAGCAGGGTTGTCGCATGAATTCCCAGGGTTGTAAGGAGCAGCTCCTTATGGACTCAATAATCCTGCACCAGGCATGCACAGAGAATATGAATTTACACATCATGTACATCGATTACAAGAAGGCATTCGACTCGGTCCCGCATTCCTCACTCCAACACACTCTTCATCTCATTTTGTAAATACACCCCAAGATTTACACTACTAGCACCATGCTCACCTCTAACAACGCCATCACTACGCTCCCCATTCCCATAAAGAGAGGGTCTTCCACAAAGACTCCCCAAGTCCTATTTGGTTCTGTCTCGTCTTGAATCCATTGAGCCACATGGACTAACATAGCTATAGGCTTACCTCAGGCACTCTGACACCATACAAAATCACACACTTATTCTACACCACGGATGACATTAAACACAACAATACAATTTACTAATCTATCCTACACAGTTCATCAATGACATTGGAATAGAATTTGGAATTGACAAATGTGGCAAGAAACATGTAATATGTGGGAAGACATCGAATTTGGAGAGTTTTGAACGGTAGGTTGTCCATCCAATCCATGGAAGAATGCAATAATCATACATGTGCATTAATTTTACAGTACTAGTCAAATATAATCAAATAAAACTCCTTTATTCCACTCCTACGTCTTCTACACAATATTTCTTCTACATCTTCTAGGAATATTGCTACTGTATTTAGTGTCAATGGCTTTATTGCACGATAGAGACAGGTAGCTTGGGGATCTTTATTACGGAGAAAGGGTGGCAAAGAAATAACGTTTAGTCCGATAGCTGAACGTGCATAGTCTCAATACAAAAGTGCTTTATTAAAGTTCTTTCTGGTCGGCCTAGGTCGTTTGTTAAGGGGCCTTCTTCCTCCTTGTCTTGCTTCCTTTGTGTCAGGCTGCCCCTCTCTGATAAACCTGTCTTCAGCACAAATGAGCGAGTAATGGTCTCTTCTGTCTGCTGAGCCAGATGGCTTCTCGAATGTCCAGTTGCCTCAAACGTCCAGGTAATGGCTGCTTCTCTCCACTATGCCGGGTGGCGTCTCGTACATCTGTAGGTTTGCATGGCTTGTGCAGGTAAGGCTGCTTCTCTCTGCAGTTTTATTTGATTATATTTGATTTAATTACGTCAATGTGAGTTTTGTATTACAATACTAGTGTTCACTTTAGGAATACAAGAAATTACAATGAATGTATTTCCTTTTTTCTTTTCTTTTTTGAACTTCCTTTTACCTTTGAATGAATTATACATTAGACCATTCAATACGGATAATTATTACATAAAAACAAATTCCTTAAATAGCTTATTTCAATTTCTAAAACTTTTTTTCTCTGAGTATAATCTTTAAAAGCCCTTTAAACAAATTTAAAACATGAATTTTAAATGGCTGGGAGCAATAGAATTGTAATAGAGAATTCTATCACCCTGTGCAGCTTTTCTAAAAACACCATCAGTAAATTTACTAATATTTAATATACAATTAATCAAGAAACGATAAAGATACATTACATGTCAGCTTCTTCTAAAAGTGAAACAGATACAATCATGTGCCTCCATTAACAACCTCCAGTATCTTATTTTTTTTTCGATTTTTGTTAAAGACAATAAAGACATCATCAATATATTTAGCGTAAAAATATATTTCATTTTTAAGAATATTTAAGTAATCACTTTCCACAAATCTCGTTGCAAAATCAGCTAAAATAGCCTGTGTCCATTAAAACACCGATTATCAATTTAACAATTTTATCGTTCATTTTATAAATTTTATTTGCTAAAAAAATGTTAAATAAGTTTAAGATATCTTGTTTAGTTATATTATATAAATTGAGCAAATTATCTTTAATAATTAATTGATCTACTGATTGAATAATGGAATGATCTAAAGATCCATATAAATTAACTACATCACGAAGACTTAACATAGTAAGATCATTAGAGGTCTAGATCAACAACATTTAATTTTTCTATAAAATCAACAGAATTCTTCACATGATAGTTTATATTATCATTTATACAATTACTTAAAATCAAGGCAACATTAATTGATTTTATTGTGTTCAATCAATCATTCTTTACATCTGATCCGAGTTTTCATGCTTAAAAATAAATTATTTATTTTGATAAACTATTGCTTTGTTCAAAACAAAAAATCGTTGAACCAGATAGCATATTTATAGAATCAAAGCATATAATTTATTTATTGATGATATTTAAGAAGCAAAGGTAAAATTGAAGTGAGAAGTTGGTGTTTTCAACATAAGTTTCTATGGGACAGAATTCGTCGACGACGGGTGGCGCCCCTTGTAAACATTGTAAACATTGTAAACACTTTTCTGTCGCATCCACCCGTTTCAGGTTTTCGAGTTAGCAGCATTGAATCGCTATCGTCTCCGCTGTGCACTTCTATTAAATTATATTGTTGTTCTGTGTGTCTTTAAATTTTGACGGAAACGTTTGGAAATATCATCTCCAATCATTGAGTTTTTCGTGAATCCTTCTTTATCCTTTGGCATTGGTAAGGATCTGTTTGTCCCAATTATAATGAAACATCTTCATTCGCTTGTTTGATTTAGAGAATGAAATAGGCCTATCCTCCATTTGTTCTCTTTGCCTTTAACAATGGCTGTAAATTGCATTTCTTCAGTGTAAAAATTCTTTCTCTTGTTTTATTGACTTACATTCTAACGTGTTCATTACAATCCTGAAACAAGAAAATTATTCAAAGATTCATAAACTGAAGGGATTTTAATAGGACTTTCTTTGAATGAAATAACGGCAAAACTCCGAACGGCGGTCCCAAATTATGAAACCCTCCGAACGCGGTCGCAACGTTGTTATTAATGAAACATTGTGTATTGTTGCTTAAAAATCGCTTTAAACGTGCCGTGCAGGGCCCCCACAAAGGGAGGGGGGGATATCAGTTGGTCCCACAGCACCGGGGCCCGGGCTGAGATGTACAGTATGTTTACTATGGGTGACCGCATGTGAGATTTCTGAAGATGTCATTTTTTTTTTTTTGGTTGTCGATCGGAGATTCCGTTTTTTTTGGGAGGAGTTGTTGATTTGGAGATTTTCTTTTTTTTTTTTAGTTTTAAGGCGACCACGGCACTTAATACTTGAGATAGCTCTTACCTTACCTACTTTGAGGTAGCTCTGCCCACACTGCTGTAGACGTATGAAATCGTGTGGTATTTTCGCGATATTTTTGGCTAAGAATTTATAATTTTTTTCTTAACATGTGGGGAGTGAGGTGAGGGGGGAGGCCCGGTATTGCATTTGAAACCTGGGCCCGGAATTTGATGTGGGGGGCCTGGTGCCATGGCTGGTAGATCGCAAGCACCAAGAGTAATAACGCTTTAGTCATAAGTCGCACATATTCGGACAATACTTAAATAAGTTGAGCGAAAATTATATGATTTGACATGTAAAACTCTGGCTATGTGTTATCCTTCACAGTCATACTGTTATTTGTCATTAAAAAGGCTTTCATAATTTGGGACTGCCGTTCGGAGATTTTCATAATTTGGGATCGGCGTTCGGAGTTTTGCCGAAATAACTTTTAACTTTAATAAATAAAACAGAATTAAAAGTCTATTACAATTTTGTTGTTTTTTCTTTTCAGATACGGATATTTGAAAATCAAGATTTAATTGTGTAAATTTCAAGATTAGGCTGTGGTGTATATGACAGTTTCCCAGATACTAAAGTTTAAAGCAAAACTAAGACTTCTGTATCCATGCAACTTTGGATAATCAGGATTTTATTAAGAAACAAAATTCACTGGGGACATTACATCATTTACAATAAGAGTTCTTTTGAGAAAAACTTTAAAATGATGAATATTGACAGATCAATGAATTTGAACAAAGACGAAAAGGTTTTTAAATCTAAGATTTCTAAAAAAAGTTCTTCAGAATCAGCCAAAATGACTGATCACATTAATTCCCATACAGGCAAAAAGACTTTTAAATGTCAATTTTGTGAAAAACAATTTGCTCGATCTTGCCACTTGACTACTCACATTAGAGTGCATACAGGTGAAAAGCCATATAAATGTGAATTTTGTGAGAAAAGGTTTTCACGATCATGTAGCTTAAAAATTCACATAAGAACCCATACAGGTGAAAAGTCGTTTAAATGTGAATTTTGTAAGAAAAGTTTTGCACAAGTTGGTAACTTACAGATTCATATAAGAACCCATACGGGTGAAAAACCATTTAAATGTGAGTTTTGTGAGAAAAGCTTTGCAATTTCTTCCAACTTAAAAATTCACATAAGAACCCATAATGGTGAAAGGCCATTCAAATGTGAATTTTGTGAGAAAAGCTTTGCACAGTCAAGTGAGTTAACTGTACACACTAGACTGCATACAGGAGAAAAGCCGTTTAAATGTCAATTTTGTGAAAAACAATTTGCGCAGTCTTGTCACTTGACCACTCACATTAGAGTGCATACAGGTGAAAAGCCATATAAATGTGAATTTTGTGTGAAGAGTTTTGCAAAATCAAGCGATTTACATTCTCACATTAGAACCCATACAGGTGAAAAGCCATTTAAATGTGAATTTTGTGAGAAAAGCTTTGCACAATCGTATCAGTTAAAGTTTCATATAAGAACCCATACGGGTGAAAAACCATTTAAATGTGAGTTTTGTGAGAAAAGCTTTGCAGTTTCTTCTAACTTAAAAATTCACATAAGAACCCATAAGGGTGAAAGGCCATTCAAATGTGAATTTTGTGAGAAAAGCTTTGCACATTCAAGTGAGTTAACTATACACACTAGACTGCATACAGGAGAAAAGCCTTTTAAATGTCTATTTTGTGAAAAACAATTTGCGCAGTCTTGCCACTTGACTACACACATTAGAGTGCATACGGGTGAAAAGCCATATAAATGTGAATTGTGCGAGAAAAGCTTTGCAAGTTCAAATAATTTAACTTCTCACATTAGAAGACATACAGGTGAAAAACCTTTTCAATGTGAATTTTGTGAGAAAAGTTTTTCACAATCGTATGACTTAAGGATACACATTAGAACCCACATTGGTTCAGACTTAAATAGTCAAAAAGTCATTTAAATGTGAATTCTGTGAGAAAAGCTTTACATCTTTAAGGAACTTAGCTAAGCACAATAGACTGCATACAGATGAAAAGCCATTTAAATTTAAATTTTGTGAAAAACATTTTGCACTGCCAGGCTATTTAAGTATGCACATTAGAACTGTAACGCTTTCCCGTGGTGCTTGAAGCGCACAGGTAAATAAATGGCTAAAGGAGAGTTTAGCGCAGTGGAACCTTTCATTAGTTAGTTAAATTAACATTGGAGCTGGGCCCAATTAACCTTTGTTAAATAACTAAAAAAATAACTTTGCTGGGGAAACCCAAGTATAGAAACTTTTAATAATAACAATGTCCTTCATTTTTTAATACTTTCAGGCTTCTAATAGGAAGCCTACAAAATCCCAGTTTGTCCTTCTGTCTGTGGACAAGTATCCCACCATGCAAAGCACATCAACCGCAACAATTGCGCCTTTTGCATTCGCAACAATCTCAACTACAATAAAGCTCAGCAACAATCATAATAATCACAACAATTGTGCCTTTGGAATTCGCAGCAATCACATATATAATAAGGAATTAAAGGAATAACAATATAAAGGACTTATCAGAAGCCATTGGGAAGCACTTTGATTGGTTTACTAATCGCTATCCCTTTTATTTACATTTTAAAACTTTTAAAATATAATGCAGAACTTAAAATATTAAATAAAGTGTACAGAAAAATAAGACTTTAGATTTATAATAATAAAAGAAATATACAGTATACTCTTGATATCTCGAAGTCGAAGGGATGCTAAAAAAAAAATTCAAGATAGCGAGTTTTTGAGATAACAAGGTCATAACCAAACATAAAAATTCACGTAAAAACACAAGATATGGAATAATAATCTAAAAATTAGAGTCTTGATAGATGAGAATAAGTATAAATACGTAATGATAGGTAACAATAAGTCTAAAATACAGCAATGATTATTTTAATTTTTAAAAGTAGTCGAAAATAATTACATTAAATTGAAAACAATTAGTAAAATATATTGAACTTACAATATATTGCTAGAATTTCTTAAAAAAGTCCAGTGTTGTGGCCTGGCAACTTCTCTGGTGTGAGAAATTCTTGGAAAAATACCTCTATTTGCTTTGTTACAACTGAACGGCAATTCTTCCACAAAAATTCCTTTTTTACTTTGAAAAATATTAAACATAAGAAGGTTTTGAGTGAAAACTCTTCGACATAAGAATTAAAATTAACATTAGATGAATATGTAATATTAAGGGGAAAAATAATTTTTCGACTTATTAAGGTTTCAGAGATATCGAAGTTCGAGATATCAAAGAGTCTACTGTAATTACAAAAAAATTTCTTTAGATTTTACTGTCTGAGAAAATGCTGCAATAAAAATGTTTTATAAAAACTTGAAGCATAAAATCAATATAAAACAGTGTTTTTATTTATATTAATATACCGTATATGCTCCAATAGAGGCCCCGGCGTTTATTTGCAAAACTAGCCTCGGCCCTTAGCGCTTAATAGAGACCGGCTGCTATTAAAGGCCGGCCATTATTAACAGAAACCTTCAGAATGCAATATTTTTACACATAAATATCGACTAATATTGCAAACAGCTACTTTATTTGAATTTCACATGCTACATAAAACTGTTAAGATGAATGGCAATGTCTTTCTGTATCTTTCGATTCATCGTCCGAATCCGCAATGACTGGTTCGTTGTTGTCCTGGACAATACACGGTCTTCAAGTTTGTCACTAAATTTCTTGGTTCCTCCTCCTTCTAACCGCTTTCTGCTTGCACCTTTGTCCACTTTTGCAGTCACAAGATTATCGTATTGTTTCTTCCACTCTGATTCTTTTTGGATCAACACCATAATGACGGGCGGTGCCTCACCGGAAGTTTCTTTCGCGTATTCCACCACGCGAATCTTAAAGGCAAAGTCAAATGAACATTTCGGCGGTATAAGGCGTAAGGTATTACGCACGACTATAAAGATACGGACGCTTACACTAGTACCGTTAGGCAAATATCAAAGACCCGGCTACTGTTAGAGACCGGCT
Source organism: Thereuonema tuberculata (assembly GCA_023159025.1). Taxonomy (NCBI): domain Eukaryota; kingdom Metazoa; phylum Arthropoda; class Chilopoda; order Scutigeromorpha; family Scutigeridae; genus Thereuonema; species Thereuonema tuberculata. The sequence goes on along the minus strand of JAFIDM010125968.1, from coordinate 71,294 downwards.
ACTATTTGGCCGTGTGCCCTCTGCAGCCCAGCAGTTATTAGAGACCGGCGACAATAAGAGCCTCGGCGTTTATTGGAGCATATACGGTAATACTATAGTAGTTTTGGTGGTTAGCCGTCCTCAGTGTTTTCTTTAGTTCTTCATTAAGATGCTCTTAAATAGGTTTTAATCTTCTAATAGGAAAGTTTAATATTAATAGAGTGAGAGTACATTATGTGATAGGATGCCTTAACAGCCAATGAAATGATGTGGTCATGGGCGTAGAGGGGTGCCAAATGGTCCCCAAGACATACAAGATTTTCGGGTTGTCAATGGGTGGGGGGGGGGGGTGCCAAAAAGGTGTAGTGCCACGGGCGCCAGTTATGATCGCTCTGCCACTGGGTGTGGTTAGCTCTTTCAACCCTTCTAACCTCGGAGGAAAGTGGAACATGTCCTGTTTCTAAAAAATTTGAAAAAATAATTGATTTTTCAAAATGATAATTACGTAAGGCCCAAAGAAACCAAAAAAGATTTCAGAACTCAAGTTTTCATTTATGTAGTATGTATCCTTGATTATGTAGTACTTTAAGTGGATATGTCTACTATTTGTCTATAGGTGTCTTGTGTCACTTGTATCATGGGCTGCTTATCCCAAAAGATGTTTATTGCTTGGTTTGAAATATCTTAGAATTGTAATTCAGATACTATTAAAAATACAGATTGAATGGGTTCTACTTTGTGGGGTCGCAAGCGAGAGTGGGATTCATATATGTTCGCACCTTCAGAGCCTGTCATCAATGGAGCTTCTTCGCTGAGGAGTCCTAAAGAGGACGAAACGGCCGTCCCAGACTCTCTCCAGTGACAGCTCGAGGTGCGAAATGTTTTTGGTTGCTTTGTGGTTTCCATAGTTATCATTTTGTTCAATTATTAGGCACATAAAATAATTTATTTGTCTTTGTCTTTAATTTCAAATAACATCCTATGCTGATCAATGCGCTTTTTAGGCGACTGCTGGATCATCCCATAATAACCTTTATCAAAACCCAGCATGGAAGGCAATAAACAACATTTTTTCCTTCCATCGTTTCATTATAAGTTTTTTTAGGAGAAAAACGAATACAATTCCTATAAGATTTAACTATAGAATAATCATACATGTGCATTAATTTTATAATACTGTGGTTGTAAAATTAATCAGTGTTCACTTTAGGAGTACAAGAAATTACAATGAATTTATTTCCTTTAACCTTTGTTTTTTCAACTTTTTTTTTACGTTTGAATGAATCATATATAAAAAAATTTATTTCTGTTGTGTGTCGGTCTGGCGCAATTGTTAAGTTCCTGTGAAAAAACTACTACAATTAAAAGTTCGTGACGGGAATCGAACCTGCAACCATTTGATCCGAAGTCAGACATATTATCCATTAGGTCAGGGTGACTGCTTTCAAAATATTGTTTCTTATCACTCCTTTTGAGTGTGTGTGTGTGTGTGGTGCAATGAGAGAAGAGCCAGAGAAAAAAGAAAATAACTCATTAATTTTAGTCTACTGGATTAAAATTTAAATTTCATTGTTCATTTTTTTAGCTTCTCTCCATCAATAATGTGGCACGCTGTAAATTATGAGTTCATTCAAAAAGGAATGAAATATCCCTTTTCGCCATAACCGCTTGGAATTGATTCTTCTTGGATTATCTCATACTTACTAGGGGAGTCAGGGGGATGGCCTAGTTATTACATAAAAACAAATTCCTTAAATAGCTTATTTCTGTTTCTAAAACTTTTTTTCTCTGAGCATAATTTTAAAGCCTTTCGAAAAAAAATTTAAAACATTAATTTTTTAATGGCTGGGAGCATTAGAATTGTAATTGAGAATTCTATCACCAAGTGCAGCTTTTCTAAAAACATCATCAGTAAATTCACTAATACAGTAAAACCTCGTTAAGTCGTCACTCAAGGGACCAAACATTTGTGATGACTTAAGCGGAGTAATGACTTAGGCGGAGTGGGAATTTTTGAAAAAAAAAAAAAAAACCCCAAAAAAAACACTGAAATATAGTATTTTTATGAATTGTTGTAGGAGAAAAACAAGATTTTCAGAAATCAATATATGCAAATGAATGAGTGGAAAATAATAAAAAAAAAATACTTTTTATAGTTACATCATTTTAATCGTTTTAAAAGAATTCCAGCCAACCATTGCTGCCGCCGAAATCTTCAATGTTCAACTCCTTAGCAATTTCCATGACTTTTTCTTTGAGAATCACGGCGGAAATCGGCACATTTTGCGATCTGGCATGCTTTAGCCATCGAACTAAAATCTTCTCGATCTCGTCAAACTTCGATTTCCTCATTCTCTTTCTTTTGTCTTTGCAGTCAGCTTCTTCAATTACTGGTTTCGATGAAAGAATATCGTTTAATGTAGTCCTGGGAATATGGTGTTCTTTGGCAAAGCTATTTTCGAAACATTTGATTTTTCAAAAAGTGCAATTAAGTCTTTCTTTTCTTTAAAAGATAACGAGGTAAGTTTTCGTTTCCCTGGCATGTTAGAAACGTAATTGAACCACGAAATTGCAAGAGAAAAAATAGCCCTTACAGCGGGGCTTACTCGCTATGAAATGAAGTCACACTCAGAAGCGGTCAAGAAAAACGTCTACACTCGACAGAGTCGCAGCGAGAAGTGTGCTTTGAATGATTAGCAGTGAGATTCAAAGAACCTAAATCCTCCAAAGGGGTAGGAAAGGAATGAAGTGACAGGCGTGGTCGAAAATTCCCCGTAAAGGCTTGGCTTTCTTAAAGTGAAGGGGCGGGGCTGAAAAGACAACACGATGACATGCAAAATGGAGAAGAAAGATGCTTTTGGCCATTTTTAAGGGTGACGAGTTATCGGGAGTAGAATTAAATTTGGTTGACAGGTAAAAGAGGGTTATTTTACATTATTGTGTATGAGACCTTGTCGGGACCAAAGGAAAACGACGACTTAAACGGAGTGATGATTTATCCGGGTGACGACTTAACGAGGTTTTACTGTATTTAATATACAATTAAGAAACGGTAAAGATGCATTATATGTCAGCTTCTTCTAAAAGAGAAACGGATACAATCAGGTGCTTTATTAACAACCTCCATTATAATATTAAATATATTTCAAAAAAATCCATAATCTTCATAAGCCAGACCCGATAGTAAAGATTTTATTTCATATTTTAGATGAGAAGGAACGGTTTGTGATTGAATCATGCATCATAAACAATTTTCCATGCATTAATAAAGATAAATTCTTGGAAGTTAGTAATTTCACTTTTAATAAGTTGAAGAGATGTATTTTAAGTAAAGAAATGTTATTGTAAATGACATTGATTGTAGATGTTTTAATGATCGTTATTGTAAATTCATCTTATTATTTACTAATTGATGTGATTATTGTATTCACAGAGGACATGTAAACAAATTGTGACAGTTTGTTCAAAAAATGAAATTCCAAATGTAAAACGAATTTGGAGGAAGAGGGATATTTTTTTCTGTCCTTCTTTGTCTGAAGAAGTTTTCTTGCTCAAAGAAGGTGAAATATTGCGATTAAATATTTGTAAAAGGAGTTTATCAGTGTATGTTATTTTCTTTGAAACCTCCATTACCTTATTTTTTTTTTCGTTTTTGTTAAACACAATAAAGATATCATCAATACATTGAGCATAAAAATATATTTTATTTTTAAGAATATTTAAGTAATCACTTTCCACAAATCTCGTTGCATAATCAGCTAAAATAGCCTGTATCCATTAAAACACTAATTTTCAATTTACCAATTTTATCATTCATTTTATAAATTTCATTTGCTAAAAAAGCGTTAAGTAATTTTAGGATATCTTGTTTAGATATATTGTATAAATTGAGCGAATTATTTTTAGTGATTTATTTATCTATTGATTGAATAAGGGAATGGTCTGAAGATCCATATAACTACATCACGAAGACTTAACATAGTAAAATCATTAAATGGTTAGGTCAACAATATTTAATTTTTCTATTAAATCAATAGAATTCTTCACATTATAGTTTATATTATAATTTATACAATTACTTAAAATCAAGGCAACATTTATTGATTTTATTGTGTTCAATGAATCATTCTTTACATCTGATCGGAGTTTTCATGCTTAAAAATAAATTATTTATTTTGATAAACTATTGCTTTGTTGAAAAGAAAAAATCGTTGAAATAGATAGCATATTTATAGAATGAAAGCATATAATTTATTTATTGATGATATTTAAGAAACAAAGTTAAAATTGAACTGAGAAGTTGGTGTTTTCAACATATATTAATGTAAGAAGATTTTACATGCATTAATTGTAATATGAAAAGCGGAAAAACTATACAATGCACAAATTCGTTTTCTTTCACGCCTTGAGCCATCATCGACGGCAATCTGGGACAGCTGTTTCGTCCTTATTAGAACTCATCAGGCAGATTTAGCCTCGATGATCAAGCTCAGAACGCGTGAAAGCAAACGAATTTGTGCATTCTATAGTTTTACCGTTTTTCAACATAAGTTTCTATGGACTAATTTGCCGCCGACAGGTGGCGCCCCCAGTAAACATTGAAAGGTGCGTTTAGATCCCATCCACCCATTTCAGGTTTTAGAGTTAGCATCACTGTTGTCTCCGCTGTGCACTTTTGTTAAATTATATTGTTGTTCTGTGTTTCTTTAAATTTTGGCGGAAACGTTTGGAAATATCAAATCAAATCCAATCATTGAGTTTTTCGTAAATCCTGCTTTATCCTTTGGCATTTGGTAAGGATCTGTTTGTCCCAGTTATAATGAAACATCTTCATTCGCTTGTTTGATTTAGAGAATGAAATAGGCCTATCCTCCATTTGTTCTCTCTGCCTTTAACAATGGCTGTAAATTGCATTTCTTAATTGTAAAAATTCTTTCTCTTGTTTTATTGACTCTAACATGTTCATTACAATACCAAAATAAGAAAATTATTCAAAGATTCAAAAACTGAAGGGATTTAATAGGACTTAATTTGAATGAAATAACTTTTAACTTTAATAAATAAAACAGAATTAAAAGTCTATTACAATGTTGTTGTTTTTTCTTTCCAGAATACGGATATTTGAAAATTAAGATTTAATTCTGTCAATTTCAAGATAAGGCTGTGGCGTAGATGACAGTTTCCAAGATACAAAGGTTTAAATTAAATCAAAATTACGACTTTGCATTCATCCATCTTTGAATAATCAGGATTTTATTTACGATACAAAATTCACTGGGGACATTACATCATTTACAGTAAAGAGTTCTTTTGAGAAAAAAAAACTTTAAAATGATGAATATTGAGAGATCGATGAATTTGAAGAAAGATTAAGAGGTTTTTAAATCTAATATTTCTAAAAAGGGTTTTCAAAGTAGCAAAAATGACTGATCAGATTAATTCCCACACAAGCGAAAAGACTTTTAAATGTGAATTTTGTGAAAAGAGTTTTAAAACATCAAGCCATTTAAATTCTCACATCAGAACTCACACAGGTGAAAGGCCCTTTAAATGTGAATTTTGTTTCACGAGTTTTGCACAATCAAGCAGTTTACATTCTCACATTAGAACCCATACAGGTGAAAGGCCCTTTAAATGTGAATTTTGTTTCACGAGTTTTGCAAAACAATGTCTGTTAAAGAATCACATGAGAACCCATACAGGTGAAAAGCCCTTTAAATGTAAATTTTGTGAGAAAAGTTTTGCACATTTGAACTACTTAAAAAATCATATAAGAACCCATACAAGTGAAAAACCCTTTAAATGTGACTTTTGTGAAAAAAGCTTTGCGCAATTGACGCACTTAAACATTCATATCAAAACCCATATGGGTGAAAAACCATTTAAATGTGCGTTTTGTGAGAAAAGCTTTACGCGTTCAGGGCAGTTAACGACTCACATTAGACTACATACAGGTGAAAAACCATTCAAATGTGAATTTTGTGAGAAAAGTTTTGCACAAGCTTGTAACTTACAGAAGCATATAAGAACCCATACGGGTGAAAAACCATTTAAATGTGAGTTTT
>JAFIDM010125968.1:23969-51132 GCA_023159025.1 Thereuonema tuberculata | reverse complement strand
ATAGGTCTTTAATATTTCTTCAAATTTAAGCAGCGCGGACTTCGATTCGCTCCCTAAAAATAAAAATATACAAATGCAATGTTATTATTAGAATAAAATTCTACGTTACAAATAATAAACTGAAAAAATATTCACTATGATGCAAAATTCAATATCAAAATTCATTTTTAATGGTTGTCTCAATGTTTGAATAACAGATAACAATAAAGCTAATTTGCATTTGAAAATTAATGCATATGTTTTGCTCATGTTTGCAATGAAGTTTCATCTTTCAAAATCCAAGACTAAATAAAGTTAAAGAAGTTTTTGTCCCAGTTATTAACTTTATTTTGTTGCGATTACTTTTTGTGTTTTTGGTTTGTTTATTGAAATGGAAACATGTACAACTAGATGCCAAGTAATGTTATTTTTATGCAACAACCAGATGGGTTTATTGAAAAAAAAACAACAAAGCCGAATCATGTCTGCAGATTGTTAGGTGGTAGATACTGTTTTAAACAAAGTGATCGTAAATGATTTTTAGAACTAGATAAAACTTCTGCTTGATGATAATACTATCATTTATCTTCAGATTGGTTAAAATGTTTGAACTTTCAAAATTGATATGTGGTTAAGACTGTTAAGTTTCATTGATTACTTCCTTTGTTTGTGTATCTGAATCTGCAGTGTGGACGATGGTGATATAGTGAGGAAAGGTTTTTTTGAAGTGTCTACTATATTTACTGTCCTTCAGTAACTTCCCAAATAATCATCAAAATCAACTTTGAGAAGACAATGAACCTATTGTTACAATGTTGGTCTGTGTTTAGCAATGTTCTTCACTTCACCACAAAAACATCAAATTTTACAAACATCAAGCATTTTTAAAGTATATAAAAAAATAAAAAGGCTTTTCATAAGCATGTGATCTTTGAGGAACAGATTCTCTCTCAGCTTGAGAGAACTTCATTTCAACAATTTGTCTCTTTACATAACTTTTTAGTTATTAAATTTTTACTAACAACTGAAAGGATTTTAAAAGTATTTTCCATAAGAACTCACAATTTATGTCTTGTTTTTTTTTCCTAAATATGTTTTAAATCTAGTTCTATTTGTTTATTGGATTTCTCACCTAAATGTGACAAACATGGTAAATAAAAGCTACTAATGATGAAAACCTATCGGTTAATTCCCATTTCAATGAGATCCCTCTTGTACTTGATGTATTTACAGAAGCTAAATTCATTTTCACTCAAAACTATTTTCTACAAAATAAATGCTATGGCCTTTCAATTCCTTTGGATGTCCTGTTGGTGACTGAATTTGAGTTCAGAACATGGGCTTCAGATTAGTTTCCATGTCGAGTGGAATAAAATCACTATAATCCACAGTAACCTTTGGAAAGGAAGAGGATATTTAAAAATAACGAATAAGAGATCCTTCTTTTATTTTGCTATTTTCTCTTTTTCATTATGTTCACAATGATTTTCAGAATGTGGAGATGTACATGAGAAACCAGACATTTCACTGATGGTGAATAAGCCAAACCTGTTGACATCTGTACGGCAAACATAGAAACATTCTCTACACCACAGTATAGATGTCCCAACGGTACAGCTACTGACATATTACATGTCGCACATGGTCGTTTCTACACTGCACTAACACAATACACAGGCACAGACCCCACACTCAGGTCTCCATTCCTCAAAGTACTCACATCAAAACAACTCTCCACAATCAATCACCATCTCAATATACACTATCCCACAGCACCTTGACAATATCCAAATATTAGAAGACATAACCACAATACTGTTCTGCGAGCACAGGGAACCATTCGGCACTTGGCATCAAACAACACCACTTACACTCCCAGAAAACAAGAATATATCCCACCCCCCCTTGAAGATGCGCCTCGAGGGTCGAATCAGCAACCTTAGAGGAAACATATCCAGGCTCACACAATACTGTGCAGGAAACAAAACAAAGAAACTTATGAAGATAGTTCAGGATTTTATCTAAAATTTATATTCGTCACATCTCATTTTGATTTATTCCTTTACATTCAATATTTCATTAGGCGTAATTTCCTGACTTTCTTAAGCTGCTTCTAAAAATTAATAATGTATAGATTCGAAGAAACTTGCACTAAATATAATAATTTACAAATGCTTATTATATTAGAAAACAATTTATATATCTTTTGGTGTGTTTACTTTGTTAGAATAAAGATCTCAAGAATTTTTTTACAATAAAAAATAATTTAAAAAAATAAGGCAACGTTTACTTGATTGTTCCAACAAGGTAAACATATCAAAGGCATCCGCACATTGTTATTATTGTAAAAAAATTCTTGAGATCTTTATTCTAACAAAGTAAACGTACCAAAAGATATACGGAGGGTTGTTTACAATCTATGGTAACGACTTGGATTTGGGTCTATTTCCCAGAAATTCCCTTTCTCCACCAACGATCATGCTCTATTTGATGGCCATGAGATACTGCTATCGCTCTGCAGCGCAGTTTCCATTGCAGGAGACTACTGCGAAGAACGGGAAGACTTATACGTTGCCACTCCTGCTGACAACATTTCCAGAGTCCATCCAATGAATGAGGACGTCGTCTTCCCAAGGCTCGTTTTAATAGTCCAAATGCGCAAAAATCCATGGGCGATGCATCTGGAGACTTCACTGGTATCTCGGTAAACGGTATAGCCTGGATTCCGGTTTGCTGTTCCATTCATGTCAGAAAATTCTGCGTCGATTTGGACGTATGGCTGGACGCCTTGTCTTGGTGGAGACGGACCTTGGAAACGTCGTTTCCGTAAAGAACAGGTAGTTCCTGTGTATAAATTGGTGTCAGTATGTGATCCTGATAGTACGCAGAATTCACCTTTACATTTTGAGCCACCCTCCGTATCTATAGCTTGCCTTGATAGGAATAACCCGCAACGATCATGAATCCCTTCGAAAAAGTTTCACGACATTCTCTGTACCAATTTGGAAACGATTTGGCTCCCACTGGGTGATAGAAAATCGCCCTTGGTTTATTGCAGTCGGACAGATAAACATATGCTTCGTCTAATGTGGCCACATACTTCCATTTATCCTCAGCGAGATGTCATTCAAAAAGTTTTCTGCAATTTGTCTTACGTTCTGAAATGTGCTTTGGTAAGAGCTTGTGAACCTTGCTTTTATGTCTCTTTTGAAGTCCCAAATCTTTATGGATAATCTTGTTTACGGTACGAAGAGATGTTCCTACCTTCGCATCAATGGTCCTTTGGGTCGCTGGATTGTTCCCCGTCACCATTTTCTTGACTTTCTGAATGACAGTCTTTGTGCGACTTATAGGTGTCCTTGGATTTGCTTGCTTTTCAGTCCCGGAAATCTGTCCTGTACGGGCCAAACCAATACCAGCCAACACATTATGAACTCCTTTCTTCGAAATGGTGAAACCTCTTTTTCTATATGCCGTAATTATTGCGGAATAACTAGATTTCGCATCGGAAAGGGCTGTAACGTACCCTTCGCAAAACTGTGACACTTTCGGCGGCATTTCTCCGAACAAACTAACCCGCACCCCTCCACACTAATCTTTAAGTACTCATCTGTATGTTTGCAAAAATTTGCATACCTACTGTGATTGGTTGCGTCGTCACGCGCCATGCAAATCGTTACCATAGATTGTAAACAACCCTCTGTATAAATTGTTTTCTAACATAATAAACGTATGTAAATTATTGTTATATTTAGTGTAAGTTTCTTCGAATCTATATATTATTAATTTTTAGAAGCGACTTGAGAAAGTCAGGAAATTATGCCTGACGAAATATTATATGTAAATGAATAAATCAAAATGAAATGTAATGAAAAGAAACTTATTTCCCAGGTTAGAAAGATATTCTAATGCATAACACTCACCCTGGTTACAGTCATGCCCAGGTTCATCTCGACACTAAAACAAGAACAACACTTTTCAATACAATCAGAAAAAAATCTACAGATCCCTTACATCTCCTTCTACTACATCTAACACAAACACTCCCACCAGTGAGGCATTACAGGAATTCGGCAATCTCTGTGGTCCAATCCCATCCCGCACAATGACAAAGGACCATGGATGACAGAGGAACAACAACTCAATGAACACCTGCCCCTCATGCCTTTCCATGGCATTACTCTCAGACATACAGACAGCACTAAAACATGCACACAACTGGAAGGCTCCTGGTGCAGACAGCGTTCAGAACTTCTGGATCAAGAGGTTCACGTCCCTCCATGCGAAGCTAGCTCTTAAACTCACTGACATAATCCAACATCAGAACATATGCCTCTTTTTCTCACACAGGGTGTCACATACCTACAGAGCAGAAACACTGAAACAGCGCACCCTGCAAACTACCATCCAATCACTTGCCACCCGACACTTTACAAACTCGTCACCTCCTGCCTTACAGACAAAATCTACACACACATCGAATCACATAACATTCTTTCAGAACAACAGAAGGGTTGTCGCAGGAATTGCCAGGGTTGTAAGGTGCAGCTCCTTATGGACTCAATAACCCTGCACCAGGCAAGCACAGAGAATATGAATTTACACATAGTGTACATCGATTACAAGAAGGCATTCGACTCAGTCCCGCATTCCTCACTCCAACACACACTTCATCTCATTTTGTAAATATACCCCAAGATCATGGCATTCTTGGATGCCACGATGAACAGTTGGAACACAATACTAGCACCATGCTCACCTCTATCAACTCCATCACTACGCTCCCCATTCCCATAAAGAGAGGGTCTTCCACAGAGACTCCCAGAGTCCTATTTGGTTCTGTCTCATCTTGAAGCCATTGAGCCACATGGACTAACACAGCTATAGGATTACCTCAGGCACTCTGACACCATACAAAATCACACACTTACTCTACACCACGAATGACATTAAACACAACAACACAATTTACTAATCTATCCTACACAGTTCACCAATGACATTGGAATAGAATTTGGAATTGACAAATGCGGGAAGACCTCGAATTTGGAGAGTTTTGAACTGAATGGTGGGTTGTCCATCCAATCCATGGAGGAGGGATTGAGACCTACAAGTACCTGAGCTTCCAGCAAGTGACCAAACAACAAACACAAGACAACGTAAACATCAAAAATGCACTCAAGAACACATGCAGTGCTAGCATTCATAGCATCCTCAAAAGACAACTCAACATCAAAAATAAAATTAAAGCCATCAGCACTTTTGCAGTCCTATACTAACATACACTTTCGGCATAATTCCAGGAACAAACACTGAATTCGAAGCACCAGCACGTTATATGTTATGTTTACCCTTGTAAATTCTTTTTTGAACCTTCTGTTCCTTTTATTTAATGCCTTTCTGCCTACGAGTTGTAGGAAAAGGCTTTGGGTAAGCGTCTAGCGACGTACCCTTTAATTTTCTTGCTTTTTCTTGTTTGGGGGGCCACTGCCCGATTGGCGGTGGCCTTCACCAAAGGGATCTCTCCTTTCTGATTCTTTTATCGGGGAGGGCGAGGTTTGGGCTGATGAGTGCGCAGAAGCACGAAACAGCTGTTCCCAATTCCCTCCCCATAAAATGAATCAGAAAGGCGATTTCCTTTTGTTTTGTTTATTCTTGTGCTGCTCGTTTTCTTTGCTTTTAAAAAATTTCACAGCACGTTAAATGTTATGCACCACCCCAAGTTTGCGACAGATTGGATGACCCTCCCTTGCAAGGAGGGAGGCTGAGGACTCGTCAATCTCATCATCCTACACGAAAAACAAGTAGACATACTTAGGGAACGAGTTCCACCTGACAGCACAACACTTCTCACTCCAGTTAGCCATTGTCAGGCTGAGAAACACCTCACCCTCCCTGGACTTCGAAAACCTTTGTCCAGTACTCACATTCAGCAACTACATGAATCATGGGCTCGTAAGGAACTCCGCGGCAGACATCGCCATGAACTAAGCCAGCCTCATTTCGACATGGAAGAGTCAAACAGATGGCTGACGAATGGTGGGCTGTTCAAGGAAACCGAAGGGTTCATGATCTAGATACAGGATCGAGTCATCCCCACACGAAATTACAAGAAACATATTCTATATGATGCAAACACACACGATGACACATGCAGAAAATGCAACAGTACACATAGATGATCGACCACATAATATCAGGCTACCCCCTTCTCTTCCAAACAGACTATCTCCTCCGACACAATCAGGTAGCGTCGATCATCCATCAACACACAAACACTCACTTATTAAGAACACGGTCTTGAACTTCAAGTACACCACACAGCGTGTTAGTCGCCCTCTCATAAGCTGTACTGGGACCGTCTCATTCACACAGACAAAACCATATACCACAACAGACCTGACATCACACTTGTTGATAAGGTCAACAAACTGAACTATCTCATTGACATTGCAATGCCTATCAGCAGGAACATATAGAAAACTCATGTAGACAAGATCAGTAAATTCACAAACCTAGCACATGAGTTCCAGAAGCAGTGGAGGCAGGACCGAGTATGTGTTGTACTCATCGTCCTGTCCACCAATGATCTGGTGCCTAGTGCATTGCATCAGAGCCTCAGCACACTAAGACTTCATAAAAACACTTTTGCACAACTCTGAGAAGGCTGTGGTACTCAATACAATATGCAAAATTAGGAAATTTATGGACACAACCACACATCCCTAATCCTCCTTGTACACTTTTTTTTTACACTTGGCAACCTATGCTTTGGTTCTTGACCCGCCATGTTGTCTTTGCTGGGAAAGCCCAAGAGTAGAAACTTTTAGTAACAATAATTTCCTTCATTTTTTAATACTTTTTATATTTTAAAATTTTTAAAATAGAATGCAGAACTTAAAATATTAAATAAAGTCTACAGTAAAATACGACTTTAGATTTACAATAATAAAAAAAATATAATACCAGAACAAAAAATATTTTTTTTTTTTTTTTTAGATTTTACTGTCTGTGAAAATGCTCCTGTTTTAAAAAAACTTGAAGCAGAAAATCAATATAAAACAGTGTTTTTATTAATAAAAACTTGTCACATTAAAATAATACCATAGTAGTTTCGGCGGTTAACCTTCCTCATTGTTTTCTTTGTTTCTTCATTATAGGTTCTCTTAAATAGGTTTTAATCTTCTGATAGGAAAGTTCATTATTAATGGAGGGAAAGTGCATTATGTGATAGGATTCCTTAACAGCCAGTGAAATGGTGTGGTTAGCTCTTTCAACCCTTCTAACCTCGGAGAAAAGTGGAACATGTCTCGTTTCTAAAAAAAATTGAAAAAATAATTGATTTATCAAAATGGTAACTACGTAAGGCACAAAGGAACCAAAAAAGATTTCTCAACTCGAGTTTTCGATTATATAGTATGTATCCTTGATTATGAAGTACTTTAATTGGATATGTCTACTACTTGTCTATAGGTGTCTTGTATCACTTGTATCGTAGGCTGCTTATCACAAAAGATGTTTACTGCTTGGTTTGAAATATCTTGGAATTGTAATTTAGTTACTATTAAAAATAAACATTGATTATGTTTTACTTTTGTGGAGTCATGGTACCGCAAGCGAGAGTGGGATTCGTATATGTTCGCACTTTCTGAGCCTGTCATCGATGTAGATTCTTGGCTGAGGAGTCCTAAAGAGGACGAAACAGCCGTCCCAGACTCTCCACAGTGACTGCTCGAGGTGCGAAATGTTTTTGTTTCCTTTGTGGTTTCAGTAGTTACCATTTCGTTCATTTATTATTAATTAATTAATAATAATGTATTTGCCTTACAAAAGTTTGATAATAGATAAAAGATATGAGTGTGACTTCCCTGTGCCTTAAGGGTAGTCCCGTCGAGAAGGCAGGCAGGGAGTCAATTACAGGCATGAGAAAATAAAATAAAATAAAATACAAAAAGCATTACTGGTTACATATAATGGAGAAAACAAAACAGAGCATAACACAAAAACATTGAAACTAATAAATATAATGGGGATAAAAGGAACAGTTAATTTGTAATAAAAATGTGAAAAAGAATTACACAATTGTGGAGTTTAGATCTGGTGATATATACAATCTTCGTGAAATAACTAAGATAATGAAATATATAATTAAAAAATATCATATAATTCGTGAACAGGAATTTTCAGATAAGAGGTTAAGCCTAGCCCAAATAGATGGAAAGTAAAGAGAATAGAAAGAGAAATAGCGAAATAAGGAGGAGGAGAGGAAAGGTTGGAAGACATCTGATGAAGGTAGACGTTTGCAACTTGACAACGGATAGATTAGGAATTAACTTATGGATTGGAGAGAAGAGAAGGTAAAAATGATAATTGTAAAATTGTGAAAGGTTATGTTAGTGCAGGCAGATGATGTTTTAGTTTTCTTTTGAACTGTTTTAAATTGGGACTTTCACGAATATTGGGGGCAATTTTATTCCACAGAGAAGGAGCAGAGTAGCTAACAGCTCTTTTTTGATAATTTGCTGCGATTCTTGGAGTAAATAGAGTTGAGGAGGTTCTTGTATTGTAAAGATGTGACTGGGGCTTAGTAGGTAGTGTGATAGAGGAGGAGATATTTTTATTAAGTAATTTATAGGTGAAGAGAGCTAACTGTAGGTTATAGAGGTCATGGAAGGAGATAACTTTATATTTGTGCCAAAGAGATTTAGTCGAGTATTGCATTGGCTTTCCGTCCAAAAATCTCAGGAAGTGTTTTTGTACCTTAAGAATCATGTTTTGATAAAATTTAGAGGCGGTGCCCCATATTGCAATACCGTAGCATATGTTGGAGTGGATTAAGGACCAATATAGATTTAGAAGTATTTGTGTCGGTAGAAAGTTTAGTTTTTTAATAATGCCCAAGTTTTTAGAAATTTTATAAGAAATTTGTTGGGTATGTAGATTCTATGAAAGATCCTGTGTGAGAAAGATACCTAAATATTTGAAGGAATGCACTTCCTGAAGGGCAGCGTTTTTATAAGTGACAGCAAAATTCTCTTTACAAAGGATTTTGTTTTTTTGATGGAAAAACATATTTACTGTTTTCGATGTATTTAATTTCAGATCATTTAAAGACAACCAAGATTCAAGGTGATGGAGTGTTTGTTGAACATTTTCCTTGAGATCCTTTATACTTTTATTAGCAAAGAGAAGAGTCCCGTCATCCGCATAGAAGATGCATTTGTTAGCAGGAGAAGTGAGGAGGAGATCGTTAATAAATAGATTGAAGAGAAGGGGAGACAGAATGGAACCTTGCGGTACGCCTTTGGATGTAGAAAACCAGGAGGAGGAGTATCCATTTAGAGTTAATTGATATTGGCGATTAGTTAGATAAGAAGCTAGCCATGACAATGGAGGGCCTCTAATACCGAAATGCTCTAATTTAGTCAGTAGGATGTCAATATTAATTAAATCAAATGCTTTCTTGAGATCAAGAAATAAACCTAAAACAATTTGCTTTGAGGCCATTTGATTTGTGATGAATTCTGTTAACTCTATTAGAGCTGTTTCAGTATTTTTTCGATGTGTGAAACCGTGTTGTTGTTCAGCAAGTAGTTTTTTCTGAGATATGAATGTAGATAACTTATTAAGAAAAAGCTTTTCAAAGACTTTTGAGAACGTGTTAATTATAGATATAGGACGATAATTGGCTAAATCGTTCATGTCACCTGATTTCCATAGTGGAATAATTTTAGCCTCTTTGAAGGAGAAAGGGAAGACGCCGCCTTCTATGGCTGACATATTGAATATGTGAGCTAGAGGAAGAGAGATTTCATCTACGATGTTTTTAAGAAGATTAGGGGAGACCTCATCAGGTCCAGAAGAACTTTTATTACTTAACGATTTAATTGTATATTCCACTTCAAGAGGGAAAGTTGGTGATAGATAAAAGGAAGAAGGAACTGGGTTGTGAGGTATAGAAATGTTACGTACATCAAGAGAAGAAGAGGATGAGTGTGGAAGTAGCTTATTCAGAAAATGATTTAAATTTTGAGTGGTATCAGTGGGATTATTCTCGGCGATAAGATGAGATGGAAGCTTTTCTTTAATTGAGGTTGTTAATAGTTATCAATATTCTTCCATTTCTCTTTAATAGATAGGCTATCCTTAAATGTATTTTCATAGTAACTGATTTTGGCCGATCTAATTTTTGATTTTAAGTTATTTTGAAGAGTTTTGAGACACTGAAGAGTCAGGGGTAGGGTTCTTTTTGCAGGTTTTATAAAACTTATTTTTTTGGCGAATCTCTTTAATTAGATCCAAGGAAAGCCATGGATTTTTATTTATGTTAGATGTATTGGCCTTAGGAGTGCAGAGAGGCGGGAAATATTTATTGAATCCAGTGAAGAAGAATTTGTTGAAGATAGTGACTGCTTCATCCGTAGATGTTGCATCTTTCAACTCTCTTATCCAGTTAATTTTCTGAAGATATTTTTTAAAGTTATTTACATTTTTTGTTGTGATTTTCCTATTTTTAGTTGTTAAAGGCTTTTTAAAAGTAAGGTTTTTAAATAAATTAGAAGTTGTAGCTGTAAAGAATATTGGATCGTGATCCGTTATTAAAACGTTCAGGATACCTTTAGATTCTACAGGAAAGTTCTTAAAGATTTGATCCAAAAGAGTGTGAGATGAATGAAAGACAGAGTGACGAGTTGGCGAATCTATGAGAGGGAAAAAAGAGTAGCAATTCATTGAAGTTATAATATCTATGATTGTTTTGTCATTTATATTGAGAAAGTTAGTATTAAAGTCGCCTATGAATATCCCTCTTTTATTATTGTGGTTAATAAAATTAGCAACTGAAACTAAGTAATCGTGGAAGAATTGAAGGTTTCCAGAAGGTGGTCAGTACATTCCGACGAATATTAGATCCTCATTTACCGAACAACAAACACATTCTAAATCTACATTGATAAAAGAGAATTCGTTAATTTTTGTAATATTGAACTTGTTATTATTATATAGAGCAACGCCGCCTCCTTTTCTGTGATTTCTATTTATTGAAACTGTGGAATATCCCTCAATATTCGGTAAAGTCTGTGAGTTTGTGGCCCAAGTTTCCGTCAGGAGTAGGAAATCAGGAAATTTGTGCAAAGTTTCTAAAGTACCTAGTAGCATGTCCCAATTAGCTGTAATACTACCAATATTTTGCGAAAGAATGATCAAAGAGTCTGGTGAGATAGTTAAGAATGGGTCTTCAATGCTTGCCATAAGGAGAAGGCGGAAGATATGGTTTAAAATTTGTGTTTTTTATTCACTATTCATTGAAAGTTCGCAATGACGTCTGACTTAGAGCGTTATTTAGAGCGAGCCAAGGGATTCAAGCAGATGGAGTTGAGATGTCAAGAAACGAAGTAGAGCAAGTGGAAAGAAAGAGTTTACAGTGTATTATGAGGCCTAAGGAAGCACTTGAATAAATTGTTTTTAAATATAGATCTCGAAAACGAAATTGTTTCTTAGTATATACAGTACGAATTAGAAAGTGGGAGAGAGGAATGGGAGATGAGATATAAGGAAGGTAAATTGTATAGAATGAATGAGCTAGACTAATTTGAAAACAAAACAGTACAGGGAAAATAATGAGTATAAGAATTCCTTAAAAGTAATAATAATAATAATAATAAAATTAATAATAATAAAAATGATAAAAATACGAAAAAATATAATGAGGCCTATTTAAAAGACTATAATAATAACAAATAGCAATTAAACAAAAAAGCAGGATACTATTTACCAGAAATAGTTTTTTTTTCCTTTAAAAAAGAAAGAATAAACTATATTTCGGGGCTATAATATATTATAATTTTTCGAGATCATCAAATGTTGTGACGGATCTCTTCTTGTCACCAAGATTAACAATAATCCGGCCGTCTGCAGTCCAGACTTTCGTCAACCCAAATCTCTTAATTGCTGCCTGGAGCAAGTGGACCCTATGGCGAGTTAAGTCTTCCCTCAGGGTAATGCCCGTGTCCTTGAGAAGCTTTTTCTTGGCGAAAATGGCGTCTCTAGTTTTGTAAGACACCAACTTCACAATAATGGCGCGGGGTCTATGTCTTTCTTGGGGACCTACTCGGTGGGAGCGGTCAATTTCGTCAGATCTTATGGTCAGTCCAAGCTTTTCCTTACACAGATTGAGCACTAAATTATCTGTATTTTCATTTTTGGTTTCTTTGACTCCAAAAATCCTCAGGTTTGTCCTTCTTTGGTACTGTTCTAAGGCATCGTCCTTTGATTCAGATTTTTTTTTGTATTCTGTAAAATCGTGCTTCAATTCCTGAAGCTCCTTGCGAAGTTCTTTTATCTCCCTGTCCTTTTCACCGAGAGTGCGCATTAAGTTGTCCGTAACGAGCTTCATTACGGATTCGCAAATTGCTTCAGCGATATATTTTAGGATTTCTTGCGACCGCAAAGCCTCCGTTACCTGTAGCCGCACATCTCCTTGCAACTCCTCCCTCAGCTCCGTCGGTGGGGTAGGGACCGCCATCAATGTGTCTTCTGTCGTCGAATCTGATGTAATTTGACCTTTTCGGATGACTGGCATTTTTCTGATTTATTCCGTATTTGAAATGCAATCTTTGTGATATCTATGCGAATTATTATGTAGTTTCACCTGTTTCTTTTCACCTGCAATTGCTTTTTTAGCCCCGATTCTCACGTGTTCAGTGGACGGCCGCCATCTTTGAATTACATTAGACAAGTAAAATAATTTATTTGTCCTTTATTTCAAATAACATCCTATGCTGATCAATGCGCTTTTTATGCGACTGCTGGATCATCTCGTAATAACCTTTTATCACAATCCCGGCATGGAAGGCAATATACAATATTTTTTTTTCTTCCATCGCTTCATTATAACTTTTTTTAGGAGACTACAATTCCTATAAGATTTAACTATAGAATAATAATACTTGTGCATTAATTTTCCAGTATTAGTGTTCACTTTAGGAGTACAAAAAATTACAATGAATTTAATTTCCTTTAACATTTTTTTTCAACTTCCTTTTACCTTTGAAAGAAACATATATAATTTTTTTTTATTTCTCTTTCTGTCGGGCACAATTGTTGTTTTTTGTGTAAATAGAAATAATTTCTACAAGTTTGCTATGGGAATCGAACCTGCAACCGTCTAATCCAAAGTTAGATGTCTTTCCCATTTGGCCACGGGTACAACATTTTAATCCGTCTAAAAATTACAAATATGTCATAGACACATTCGCTGTTTCTAAAAGCTGTCATGGGTTGGGAGAATCCACTTTTCCCGGGTTGCTAGTTATATATAATTAAAATTTTTAAACCATTCTATACGGATAATCTACATATCCTAAAATTTTTTATTTCTCTTAGTGTCTGTCCAGCGCAATTGTTAATTTCTTGTGAAAAAAATTACTACAATTAAAAGTTCCTGACGGGAATCGAACCTGCAACATTTTGATCCAAAGTCAGACATATTATCCATTAGGCCACGGGGACTACATTCTCATTCTTATCACTCCTTTTGTGTGTGTGTGTGTGTGTGTGTGTGTTGTGCAATGAGAGAAGAGCCAGAGAAAAAAGAAAATAACTCATTAATTTTATCCCTACTAGATTAAAATTAAAATTTCATTTTTCATTTTTTTCGCTTCTCTGCATCAACAATGGCGCACGCTAACAAATAATGAGTTCATTCAAAAAGGAATAAAATATCACTTTTTGCCATAACCGCTTGGAATCGATTCTTATCGGATTATCTCATACTTACCAGGGGGAGACAGGGGGATGGTCTAGTTGTTACATAAAAACAAATTCCTTAAATAGCTTATTTCTGTTTCTAAAACTTTTTTCTCTGAGCATAATTTAGAAGGCCTTCGAAAAAAATTAAAACATTAATTTTTAAATTGCTGGGAGCATTAGAATTGTAATTGATAATTCTATCACCATGTGCAGCTTCTCTAAAATCACCGTCAGTTAATTTACTAATATTTAATATACAATCAAGAACCACACTATTAATGTCAGCTTCTTCTAAAAGTGAAACATATACAATCAGATGCTTTATTAACAACCTCCATTATAATACTTAATATATTTCAAGAAACTCCGTAATCTTCATTAGCCAGACCCAACAGTAAAGATTTTCTTTCATACTTTTAGATGAAAAGGAAAGGTTTATGATCGAATCAAGCATCATAAACAATTTCCCATGCATTAATAAAGATAAATTCTTGAAAGTTAGTAATTTCACTTTTAATAAGTTGAAGAGATATTTTAGAAGTAAAGAAATATTTTTGTAAATGCCATTGAATTTAGATGTTGTAATGATAGTTATTGTAAATTGATCTAATTAATGTATTCACGATCTAATTATTATAATTAATGTATTCACGGTCCAATTATTGTATTCACGGAAGACATGTATACAAATTGTTACAGTTTGTTCAAAAAATGCAATTCCTAATGTAAAACGAATTTGGAGGAAGACGGATATTTTTTCCTGTCCTCCTTCGTCTAAAGAAGACAAAATATTGTGACTAAATATTTGTAAAAGCAGTTTATGGGTATATGTTATTTTCTTTGAAACCTCCATTATCTTATTTTTTTTTTCGTTTTTGTTAAACACAATAAAGATTTTAAATGTAAAACGAATTTGGAGGAAGAGTGATATGAGGATACAGAAGAAAAGACCAAGGGGAAGACCAAGAGATAAATGGATTAGAGTGGAGGAATGTGTCCGAATGAGGGGGGAGGACTGGAACAGGGTGACAGCGGAAAGATGGTGGGAGATAAGAACTAGGTGGAGAGGCTTATGTTCCCGACAGACCCAGCCCGAGGTTGGAAACTATAATGGATGAGAGAGAGAGAGGGATATTTTTTCCTGTCCTCCTTCGTCTGAAGAAGTTTTCTTTCTCAAAGAAGGTGAAATATTGCGATGTAAAAGGAGTTTATCGGTGTATGTTATTTTCTTTGAAACCTCCATTATCGTATTTATTTATTTTTTTATTTTTGTTAAACACATTTAGCGTAAAAATATATTTCATTTTTAAGAATATTTAAATAATCACTTTCCACAAATCTCGTTGCATAATCAGCTAGAATAGTCTGTGCCCATTAAAACGCCAATTTTCAATTTAACAATTTTATTATTCATTTTAGAAATTTGATTTGCTAAAAAAATGTTACGTAAATTTAGAATACCTTGTTCAGTTTTATTGTATAAATTGAGCGAATTTAGTAATTAATTTATCTACTGATTGAATAAAGGAGTGGTCTAAAGATCCATATAAATTAACTACATCACGAAAACTTAACGTAGTAAGACCATTAGAGGGCTACCTCAACAAAATTGAATTTTTCTATAAAATCAACAGAATTCTTCACATTATAGTTAATATTATCATTTATACAATTATTTAAAATTAATGCAACATTTATTGCTTTAATGTGCTCAATGAATTATTCTTTACAACTGTTCCGAATTTCTTACTTAAAAATAAATTATTTATTTTGATAAACTATTTAGGCAAGTCAATAAAACCATCAAACATCGCAAATGCGCATGGAACTACGATTTTTTTATATGTTGTTAGGATCCCTGAGAATAGTTTATATCCAAGTTTGCAACCCAGAAAACCCTGTGCTACTCCCGTGGTGCTCGAAAAACTGTGAAATTCTAGCACTTCTTTCAGTTTATTCGAATTTAATGTTTGAGATGTAAAATATGGCTGCAGCTAACTTACATACAGAACCATACATTGAAATATAACACAATACATGAATACATAATAACCCCGGAATACAGTTGAGTCCCGATAAGGTACTCCACAAATCTAATGATAATATGGGCGAGTACTGCAACGGGTCTCCTTATTCTGTGGCTCTCGGAATTATTTGTAGCCGTGTAAGTGAGACCGAAAACTGTGTGCAATGTCTATGTGAAAAAGGGACAGTATGAAGAAGGTTTCAAAAGTTTTGTACTGGTGCCCTTCTATAGAAATCGTTTGAGCCAGGTCCCTGGCAGTCGGATCTATTGTTTAGTGAATAAAACCTCGGAAGTGGGAGGAGCACTAAAGCAGCTGATCGCCTGCGACCCTGTGCTTCTCTCTCCTGCAACACCCATCAAAGTCCCCCAAGCAAAACTGCTCTGAAATGAATGTAATAAACATCGACTGATCACCATGATGCGTAACCTCTCAAATTCAGAGAGGCAGGGTATCGAGGTACATCAATCTCAAGAAGATGCCGATGTTGATATAGTAAGGACTGCCCTCTCCAAGAGCTCATCGTTCGACCAAGTTTTCATCATTGGGAGGACGTCGACCTACTGGTCCTCCTCAACGGCTTAAGCTCTGGACAGACGAACGTGTACTTCCAGAAAGGTGGCAGAGATGGGTCCAATATCCAGCAAATTCCTTCACGTGTGGAGAAATGCAGGGTCCATGAGGGATGGTTGTGTTCCTGCATGCCATCAGTGGGTGTGACACCACCTCTGCCCTTTTCTGGCAAGCCAAGACGAAGTAGTGCAACGAACTCAAACAAAACCCCCACTGGATAGACCTCGCCAGCATTTTCCTTGATCCAAACTCCAACCAGGAAGACGTAGGAAATGCTGGCGAGAAGATCTTGATGAACCTCTATGGAGGAGATGAGGAAACGCTGAACACCCTGCGATACTCAGCATTTGTAAAATCGGCAGCAACAGCCAAAGTCAACCTTGCCCGCTTTCCCCCCCCCCCCCACAGAGGCAATATCATTCGTGGAGGATCTATCACCAGGTGCAAAAATTGTTGGGGGTTGACAAATACCCGTATGACTGGGGATGAACCACCAGCGAACAAGGTCTCACGCCCGTCACAATGTGCGCAGAGCCCGCTCCTCACACCCTGCCTAGAATGGTGGCTTGCAAATGCAAGAAAGGGTGCTTAGGGTCGTGCACTTGCAGAAAGGCAGGGCTCAAGTGCTCTATCCTATGTTCCTTTTGCCAAGAGCGCACTTGCACAAATGTCACCCCGATCGTTCTGGACGAGGAGGACGAGGATGTGGACGACCCAACACCTATGACAACCCGCCTCCACCTCCTGAAAACGTCGTCACTCCCCCTCCCTCTCCCATTGATCCCCACCGGATAAGATCCCCGACCCTTCGAAAAGGGCGAAGTTCTAAACTACTGAGGTGTTTATGCTTGACTGTGTAATTAGTATTCTCTTGTTTACATTTAAGTTTACGTTGTTTATTTTATGTTTACGCGTTTTCTGTATGTTTATTTGAAGCCGTATGTTACATCTAAAATGTTAATTTCACATTCTTACGCGTTTTTTTAACGAAATCCATACCAATATTATTCAGTATCATGTTTTCATCATTTTCCCAAAATACGATGTTTTACTATTTTTTCGTTTTTGACGAAACTATGAGGCCTAAAGGCACCATTATGGAATCAACTTGAAGCTAATTCAATTCTCTAGAAATTCCTCTCTCATGACTTTTCTGTAGGATCATTCGTTTAGTCGGTACGTGTCTTTGAAAATTGCCCCACCGATAACTTTTCACTTTTTGGATACAATGCAATCTTAGGCTGTATCTCGGCAACCAATGCACCTCAAGATCTCGGGTTGGGCTCAAATTGTAGTAAATGTAGTTTGCTTTACAAAGGTATACAGTGAACATACCCGAAAACGCCTCCTTACGGTAGTTTTTTCGCGAAACCTGAAACAAGTGCCAGAATTTCGCAGTTTTTCGAGCACCACGAGAGTAGCACATGGTTTTCAGGGTTGCAAACTTGGGTATAAACTACTCTCAGGGGTCCTAACAACATATAAAAAAATCGTAGGTACTTGCACGTTTGCGATGTTTGGTTTTTTTGTGTCGATATTGACTGGCCTAATTGCTTTGTTCAAAAGAAAAAAATCGTTCAAATAGATAGCATATTTATAGAATCAAAGCATATAATTTATTTATTGATGATAAAATTTAAGAAATAATTGTAAAATTGGACTGAGAAGTTGGTGTTTTCAATATAAGTTAATGTAAGAAGGTTTTAAGTGCATTAATTGAAACATGAAAAGCGGAAAAACTATGGAATGCACAACAAACAAATTCGTTTGCTTTCATGCGTAGAGCCATCAGAATAGGGGCCGTCCATTAATTACGTGAGGCGTTTTTTAAAAAATTTGGACCCTCCCCCCTCCCCCTTGGTGAGATTTCAAAAATTCAAAAAAGTTCTAAAAGTCAATATTACAAAATATTGTAATCTATTATAATACGTATATTCTCTGAATGTAAAAGTTGACGTGAGATTTTCGTTGACCCCCCCCTTCCTCCCCCCTTGGTGAGATTTTGCCGAAACCCCCCCCCTCCCCTTTTTGACCTCACGTAATTAATGGACGACTCCATAGGGTAATCTCATTTCATCATGTGCAGAAAAAGAAACTAGTGGGGTTTAACGTGCATTAAATGTAATATGGAAACAGGAAAAAAACTCGAGAATGCACAAATTCGTTTCTTGCTAAATTTATTAAATTTATTATTAAATTAATTAAATTTATTATTTACGTTAAATTCTCAAATTGCTTTAACGCATTGAGCCACCATCGACACCAATCTGGGACAGCTGTTTCGTCCTTCTTAGGACTTATCAGTCAGATTTAGCCTCGATGTTCAAGCTCAGAACGCATGAAAGCACACGAATTTGTGCATTTCATGTTACAATTAATCCTTTTTTTCATGTTATAATTAATGCACGTAAAACCTTCTTCCATATTATTCTTTCGCCTGTGCGTTTGGCTTATTCTTTTATTAAATGCCTTTTGTGTCCAGCGCTTAGTCGGCTAAGGTTGTTATGCTATACTGGTTATAGCGATTTTTCTATTGTTGTTTGCTTTTGCGGATTCCCACTTCCGAGTGCGGGAGAAGGATTCATAGGCATTCACGTGTTCTCAGCTTGATCATCGAGGCTAAATCTCCCTGACGAGTCCTAATAAGGACGAAACAGCTGTCCCAGATTGCCGTCGATTATGACTCAAGGCGTGAAAGCAAACGAATTTGTGCGTTCTATAGTTTTTCCGTTTTTCAACATAAGTTTTTAGGGACATAATTCGCCGACGACAGGTGGCGCCCCCAGTAAACATTGGAAAGTGCGTTACTGGTTTAGATCCCATCCATCCATTTCAGGTTTTAGAGTTAGCAGCACTGAATCGCTCTTGTCTCCGCTGTGCACTTTTGTTAAATTACACCATTGTTCTGTGTGATTTAAAATTTTGGCGGAAACGTTTGGAAATATCAGCTCCAATCATTGGGTTTTTCGTAAATCCTGCTTTATCCTTTGGCATTTGGTAAGGATCTGTTTGTCCCAATTGTAATGAAACATCTTCATTCGCTTGTTTGATTTAGAGAATGAAATAGGCCTATCCTCCATTTGTTCTCTTTGCCTTTAACAATGGCTGTAAATTGCATTTCTTTAGTGTAAAAGTTCTTTCTCTTGTTTTATTTAATTACATTCTAACAATCATTACAATACCGGGTTTGACTTGAATATATGGTATTGCTCAGTGCGGAGTTGTTTTTGTGTTTACTGCGACGAGTTTGCGGAAAGATTTGAGTATGATGTAATGAAGTTATTCGCATTTGATCACGTGACAGCCATATCACAAGGGTTCTATTTTTTTTAGAATTCAATATGGCAGATTAGTACAAAACACCTGTTGATTTCTGTTTTTTTTTTTAATTTTTCTTAATTTTTTGCGAAGGAAATAACCATGCTACATTAGATTCCAGGATGGAATACACCAACATTGCATCGTAAATAATAATTTCGGTAGTTTTTTACGAAATCTCACCTGTGGAATTAGGGCTAATTTAAAGTTTTTGGAAGAAAACGATTCGTTAATACGTATTAAGAATAAAAGTGATGGAAAACCCCGGGTTTTTTTTCATAGATTTTTAAGAAAATTCGAGATTTTCTTGGAACTATTTCACGGGAGGCGGATGTGTACATTTTCAAGGCAAAAGCTTGGAGCTCCGTTATGAAGCGGGCAAAAAAAACACCTGGCGGAAAAGATTGTTCGTTTGTGAATAAAACATAAAAAAAAAATTAACATTTCCCGTGCAGTTAACTGTAGGTTAGGTAAAGTTAGGTACAGTACCCTGCAGGATGTTTCGTTTGGAAAAACGCCCGAAAAAATTTACTTTTCGTTTTGGAATAACTCTCGCTTTTCCAAATGCTTCTAAGACCGCCATTTTCATTGTTTCATATGTCTGCTTCCGCAAAAGAGTCCAGCTTTAAATTCAAATTTTCTTAAAAACTAACAAAAAAAAACCCCGAGGTTTTCCATCACTTTTATTTCTACGATGTCGTAAAGAATCGTTTTCTTCCAAAAACAATTAAATTAGCTCTAATCCCACAGGTGAGATTTCGTAAAATATTACCATAATTTCACTTTCAGTCATGGTATTAACGAAGATTAAACGAAAATTGTTCCACGCACATGGATTTCAATGAAAGGTAGGCCTAACTTTTTTTATGGGCAGTATCCTTCCAATACATTTCATTCAATCATATGCTTCGTAATATTTTTTCATAGTTTACTGTAAGTGGGCCCTTTTAGCAAGGAAAAGGTTTTCGTAAATAGTCAGGGTTTAATTCTGCTTTAATGATTATGATCAGTTTTAGCATATAATGGGTTTTCATAAATATTGATGGTATTTCTATGCTTTAATGATGTTGGCCCCATTCAGAAAGACATGGCTTTCCGTAAATATTGAAGGCGATTTTTTGATTTAATGTTTATAGCTCTTTTCAGCAAACATTTACGTCTTCTCCATTTCATTCTGCTTGTTTTCTTAAAAATTGATATTTTCAGACATCAACTTCCGCTTCCGGTTTCTGAAAGTAGTTCCTTAAGCCGGCCATGTTTAGTGCCGAGGATAAAGAAAACAAAAGGACAAGTACCATGTAGTCAAGTTTTACCCAATACCGAAACAACAAAATTATTCCAAGATTCCAAAACTAACGTGATTTAATAGGACTTAATTTGTATGAAATAACTTTTAATTTTAATAAATAAAACATAATTAAAAGTCTATTACAATGTTGTTGTTTTTTCTTTTCAGAATAATGATATTTGAAAATCAAGATTTAATTGTGTCAATTTCAAGATAAGGCTGTGGCGTATATAACAGTTTCCCAGATACTAAGGTTTCAAGCAAAACTAAAACTTCTGTATCCATGCAACTTTGAATAATCAGGATTTAATTTACGATACAAAATTCACTGGGGACATTACATCATTTACAATAAGAGTTCTTTTGAGAAAACCTTTAAAATGATGAATATTGACAGATCGATGAATTTGAAGGTTTTTAAATCGAAGATTTCTAAAAAGGGTTTTTCAAAGTCAGCAAAAATGACTGATCATATTAATTCCCACACAAGCCAAAAGACTTTTAAATGTGAATTTTGTGAAAAGACTTTTACAACGTCAAGCCATTTAAATTCTCACATCAGAACTCACACAGGTGAAAAACCTTTTAAATGTGAATTTTGTTTCACGAGTTTTGCACAATCAAGCACTTTACATTCTCACATTAGAACCCATACAGGTGAAAGGCCCTTTAAATGTGAATTGTGTGAGAAACGTTTTGCACAATTGAATTACTTAAAAATTCACATAAGAACCCATACAGGTGAAAAACCAATTAAATGTGACTTTTGTGAGAAAAGTTTTGCACAATTGACGCACTTAAACATTCATATCAAAACCCATATGGGTGAAAAACGATTTAAATGTGCGTTTTGTCAGAAAAGTTTTACGCGTTCAGAGCAGTTAACGACTCACATTAGACTACATACAGGTGAAAAACCATTTAAATGTGAATTTTGTGAGAAAAGTTTTGCACAAGCTGGCAACTTACAGAGGCATATAAGAACCCATACGGGTGTAAAACCATTTAAATGTGAATTTTGTAAGAAAAGTTTTGCACAAGCTGGTAACTTACAGAGGCATATAAGAACCCATACGGGTGAAAAACCATTTAAATGTGAGTTTTGTGAGAAAAGCTTTGCAATTTCTTCTAACTTAAAAAATCACATAAGAACCCATATGGGTACAAAGCCATGTAAATGTGAATTTTGTGAGAAAAGCTTTGCACATTCAACTGAGTTAACTAGACACACTAGACTGCATACAGGAGAAAAGCCGTTTAAATGTCAATTTTGTGAAAAACAATTCGTGCAGTCAGGCCACTTGACTACTCACATTAGAGTGCATACAGGTGAAAAGCCATATAAATGTGAATTTTGTGAGAAAAGCTTTGCAAGATCAAATTCTTTAACTTCTCACATTAGACAGCATGCAGGTCAAAAACCGTTTAAATGTGAAATTTGTGAGAAAATCTTTACATATTCAGGGAACTTAGCTAAGCACAGTAGAACCCATACAGGTGACAAGTCTTTTTAATTTAAATTTTGTGGAAAACATTTTGCACAGCCAGGCTATTTAAGTATTCACATTAAAACCCGTACTCGTGAAAAGCCACTCAAATGTGATTTTTGTGAGAAAAGTTTTTCAGGATCAGCAGATTTGAGGAGACTTATGCAATCACTTCATCTGCATGTTATGTAAAATATTATGTTTTTTAAATTTAAATATTATTTTTAAGTTTACAAAGTTCTTTATTTGGTTTTGAAATCACAGTTGGTGTAATCTCATTTGTCATATGAAGAACAGCAAATTACATAGGAGATCATAGAAATTTCAGTTGAATACATTTTAATTTGCAAAACTGTAAAAAAGTTCTGTATAAGCTATATGTCATAATTTCTTTCAATTGACGTAGTCCAGGATAATAGTGAAATTTGATATCACAGAATGTTGCTATAATTCATGATGATTTGTTTTCTGTTGTTTTTCTTGTAATTTGCAAAGTCACTTGTTTCTTCATTATTAATGACAGTGAAACTTTGATAATTCGAATTTTTTCTTCAGTCCCTAGAATTCTGTATTAAAATAATGTTAAAAAATCGTGGATAATTCGAATTTTTTGTACGATTGTCCTTAAAATATTCTGGTAAAAATTGTTGCTGAAACTTTTCTCAGCTGAGATACATTATTTATTTTAATGGATTTTCTAAGGAAAACAAAAGCGAGGGTTGAAATGTATTTTTGTATCAATTGATAGGTTGGAATTATATGCTATGACTCAAAGATTGCATTCAATGAAGCAATTAAAAATATCTGCCTTTTTTTTTAAAGTGATGAATAATTGAGCTAGTAAAAAATGTTTGATTTTACGCAAAAAAAAAAAAAAAAAAATGCAGCAGTATTCCTAGATAAAATTTGTGTGTTAAATCTTTGATCGTGGAGTTAATCTTTTTTATTTATCTCTTCTGTTTGAGAGAATATATGTAATTCGAATTTTTGGATATTTCAAACTTTTTCTCTGGTCCCTTCCACTTCGAATTATCCAAGTTTGACTGTACTATGAGAAGAATATATGTTACTGTGCCCTACCTGCATGACATCGGACTTTATTTCATTCTCACCATAGTTGTATATTGAACACGTGCTGTCCCCACCTCAAAATATCAAAAGTGTTTAAATTAGCCCTGTTTTCATTTTGTTTTTTGGTTCGACAGCAAATTGAAAGGCTCTGGTCTCCCTGATATTTTTGAAAACAATGGTTTTTGGTTGTGGCTGTTCATTTTTCTTATTCCCTTCTCCCCGAGTAAATCTTATAAGCATTCCTATGTCTCTGTACGGGTTGTGTGAGACACCGAATGAACGTCACTCATTTCAAACACTTTGACAAAATACATTACCTTATTTTCTTTTTGCACGATTGAGATTGAGTTTATTTTACATAACTTCACTGCGTTCACAGCCAGATTATTGATCCTGGACGGCAAATTTATTATAATTTCAAGAAGATATATCACATAAAGAAATAATTAATAGTCCAGATAAATTATGATAAGTATTTGAAGTATAGAAACTATAATTTGTTAATAGAGTCTTGGATGATTAGGAAAAACTTTATTTCATGTGAACAGGAGATATTTTTGAATGTTGAAGAGAATTTTTATTAACTTTCAAAACTGATATATTTACTGAATAACTAAAAGTCAAGAGTTCATCATCTGAATAAAAAAAGATATTTGTCTGTTAAGAGAGGTAATCAGTTATTGTTGATGATTATAGGATTAGTTTAGAAGGATCTAGAAGTCCTTTTCCTTCTGAGCATTATTGTAAGTTGGAGGAGGCAATTGTTAAGAATGAACCACATCCATTGGAGTGATATTGTAATGATTTTTATAATTATAATAATTTCTATATATTCGTATTTATCTTTGTATTAAAGTTCTATTTATTCTATTTATAATAATAATGAATGAGACCAAATTATTTACAAGTGACAGCCTGGAACAGTTGTTTCACGCTCGTTAGCGATCATCAGTCAGGAGAAGTCACCAGTAAACAACAAGGTCACTGTGGCTAGTATGAATGATACATTGGAAGCTCAGTGGTGTCTCAAAGGAAAAAATACACAATGAAAAACTCACCACACATCCCCCACTCAATGATATCTGCAAATGTATCAGAGGTCCTAATGTGTGCCAGATAATAAAAAAAAAAACACACCATACCATAACAGAGCTACTACCATCCTGGACAGTCCCTTTATGGCAAGAAAGATCAATTGTCTCCTACGGTTTTCTTCATGCATGTAATCGTCCACGTGCCTAAAACAACCGGAGCTGTGACTCATCAGATCAGACTCTATGTTTCTAGTCGTCTTGTGTTTGGTGGCGGTGTTCACAAGGTCAGAAGATGTGCAGAGCCCTGTGCTGTCAAGTCAGCAATGGAACCAGAGTGGGCCATCTGCTTCTGTACCCCAAAGAAGAAAGAAAACATTGTAATGTCTGAATGCTGATTTTACATGTGGCCCCAGCATTGAATTGTTCTGTTATCTGCTGCAATGTCACATGATAGGTTGGACGTTACAATGTGTACTAGATGATAATGTCCACAATTGTCCAGTTTTTGTTGACTGCAGCAGTGTTGCATGCTGGATGTGTTCCCTAATGTTGCAGTGCACTCTTGAAATTGTTCCACATGAAAATCCAAATTTTGTGTTCATTTTGGAGATGCAGTGACCCATCTCTTTGGCATCCACTATCACACCTTTGTCCCTTAAATCGTGATACGAATTATATGACAATGGACTGCAGAGATCTCTGTCTTTCTATATACTTCAATTGCAGAAGACACTACATTGTTTAGAGATTTGATGGATTGTTCTTGAAATGGAAGAGACTGTTTCAGATTTTCTGGTACTTCAGGTCCTGACTCAATCAACTGCAGGCGACTGCAAACCTTTTATTTCTTTTATATATTTCTTTTTCCGATGCACCTAGAATTCTGAAAATTTAAAAATGAACTTGTGAAGCATCTGGGATTTCTATTTTCTTAAATTTAAGCTAATTTTCAAATTTATTCTGCAATTAATTAAATTAAAACTAAAAAACAGTCAATTTTTTGGGTGTTTTTGAGATATTTCTTATTAGTGCAATACTTAATTTTTAAAAAAATAATTTAGTGGCACACAATTTAAAAAATATATATATTTAAAAAAATTAACTGTTGCACTAATAATAAATAAATAAGTAGCAATGCAATCAATACTGCACAATACATATAAAACAAATATTTTAAAAAATGACATGTTTTGAGAGCCTGAAGTTAATGGCTCTCTTCCTCAGACTACAGAAACAGCAAAAAAGATAAAAAGGTATTGATCGCATTGTTACTGTTTTTTCCTGCATGTTAATTACCCTCACAATAAATAAATTAATACAATAAACAACATATTTTACAAATTTTTTATCATTTCAGGTTTTCATCAAATTTTTTTGAGTTGAAAATACTGAGTAATACCTCAAAAACACCCAAAAAATTGACTGTTTTTGAGTTTTAATTTAATTAATTGCAGAATATTTTAAAAATTAAAAATATGAAAATTGAATCTTCCCAAGTTCATTTTTAAATTTTCAGGATTTTAAATGCATTGGAAAAAGAAATATATAAAAGAAATAAAAGGTTTGCAGTCGCCTGCATTTGCTTGAGTGGAACATTCAGATTCCGAAAATAAGTGTCCCATTTCATTGTTATTTCAATTGTTGAAATGGGACTCTTTTATTTTTGGAGGGAGGGAATATTACAAAAAAAAAATGACTATTACTATTATTATTGCTTTTCTTTCAAAAAAGTTAAACCATAAATTATGCAGTTACTATTTAATAGGAACTTAATGTTTTATAAAATCACATTTGCACTTTGTAACTTTTTATAATATATGTTTATTAATTGGCTTATTCCATATCGATTCACCCATTGATGGTTGCATTGACTATTTTTGAATCATTTCAGTTTTTACACACATATTCCTATATATGTGTAAATTGATTTTTTTTTTTTGTAATTATTATTACCATTCATTTTTTTGTGTTTTAGTCATGTTTTCAATTTGGCACATGTCAATATTGATGTATGGTCGAAATGACAGAGACTAACGCCGTGGTTTTGTCTAAAGCATACACACTTTATTTACAGTTATTTACAGGTTTACATACAAATGGGATCGGATTTCAAAAATCTCTCTAGAGCTCTCTGTGTGGTCCGTCTTCTGGAGAGAGCTCGCTCACACGCAGCTGATTGGTCCCTCGATCAGCCAATCACAGGATAGATTAACTGCCAATCGGAAGACTTCTCAACCTTGCATCAATATCTGTCCATTTTGATGTTCGTAAATTTCATTTCTGATCTAATTCAGTCAAAGACTTTGTATCAAAGCACACTTAAACGAGTGTATAATTTTGATCATTACATACTTACTTTAAATCGTAGTAGCTGAATTTGTATTATTTTTTTTTTATAAAATGTGATTTTTATTCCATTAAAAATGTGTGATGTGAATAATTCTAAAGTTTTTTATATACTATCTGACAAAAAACCGTGGAATCTTAAAGCCTCTATTAGCTCCTCTAATTACTGAATTTTCAGGCATTGATATTACCCAGGATTTTGGAATGGCGAGTGGTAAGATGGCTGCAGCCATTCGACCAACAAAAAATAAAGACAAGTTGTGTCCTTTACCAGAATCAGGGGGTGTTGGTTAC
>JAFIDM010125967.1:60725-83168 GCA_023159025.1 Thereuonema tuberculata | reverse complement strand
AAATACACATTAAAAATAAAGTAAAGGAAATTCTTGTGCTGCCCTCCAGCAGCCTCTAAGAATTTTCGATGCGCATAATAAACAAAGAAATAAGCGCCTAAAATATGTAAACACATTAAAAGGGTGAGAACGAGTTCACAAGTAACATCCCACAACAGCTGTTTCTCGCTAAATTAAATTATTACCACCTCTGTATTGAGACCAAGTGTTCACAGTAACTACTCCCAACTGATGATCGCCAATTTAGCGAGAAACAGCTGTTTTGGGATGTTACTTGTGAACACGGTCTCACCCTTTTAGCGTTGTCTTGTTATTCGTTTTTTTTTCCAAATAATAAATATAAAAATAATTTTATTTTATATTCATTAAAATGCTTTGTCTGTGGATGTTGAAAAATGATGCATTGTGGGAATTTTAACCTACTTTTTTGAATTTCTCTTGGAAACGAAAAATGATTTCTGATTGGTTGATTGGCTGGACATTGGAGGAGTTGTTTTTAATTTTGAAACGCTCTCATTGGCTGAAAGCTATCAAGCCGTTAACGCATTATTTTTTTTCTCTTTTGATTAGAGAAGCACCTTTCAGACTGGCAGTCAGAATTCAATAAAAAATGAATCTGAAAATTTAAGCCATGAGTTTTCTGAATAATTTCACTGTTTTTGATTGCTGGAAATTGCTCGGCGCAGTCGAAATATCAGCCAAGAATTGTTGTCAGCAGCTTCTTCCCTCGAGATCAAACAATGGCTAATGCTAATTTTTATGAACCGGTCGACTTGTAGCAGAGATTTGAACAAGCGATGCACCATGTCGCTCCTGCTCAGGTAATATAAATTTGTTATTTCCTTTTTTTTTTCTATTTATCGAATTGTCGATTTTCCAAAAAAAAAGATGGGTTATAAAAAATAATATTCTTTTGTTTTTTTCTTTATCACCTTCCCAAACCTTCTCATCCCTTCTTTTTTATTTTCTTTCTTTCTTTTTTTTCTTTTAAAAAATTCTCATTGGCCCTCATTTTTCATTTAGATACCACCAGATTTTTTTGAGTCTGGGAAATGGAATATACCTTCGAGTGGCTCCGTACAAGGGTATTCTGTTAGTGAATTTAAGAAAATTTTTCTATACTGGGAGTTCTCTGGTTCCATCTTCTCAGGGAATTTTGCTTTCAGAGAAAGATACGCAAATTTTAGCGTTTTCTGCTGTCGACATTAATCATTATGCCGTAACTGTGGAAGTACTGTTCAATGATGGGCATCCTGATCCGAAAAAGGTGCTGAATCTCACAAATGACAGAGTTCTGACCATAACTTTTGATCCCATAATAAAACAGACTCTTTTAAATTTCAGCCGTGATGGTAAACAAATTATCATTAATAGCGCCCAATGGCATATTTTTTCACAGCTTCTCACCGATGAGCTATCTCGCCTAATTCAATCTGTAAAAGAGACTATGAGATGTTCCTCACAACCCACACCTACAACTGTAGTCAGCAATTATTCAGCTCCCCTTCTTCAATCCGCTCTCATAACAAATCCCCTACAACCCTCCCAAAATCTAACTTTTCCTACACCTTCAACCCCCATTCTTCAATCAGCAGCTCCTGCCGCCGGACCCAGTGCTGCCGGACCAGTCAAGCGAACTCGCCGCGCCCGGATTCGTAAATTAAAGATGCCTACGTCTAAACAAGCATCAGTGGCGCCCGCCGATCCGAGAACAGCACCCGTTCAAGCATCGGACAGCAACGTAGAGTTTGATTTTTCTCAAGCCATAGATCCCAGCATCGATCCTACAATGTTTACAGACGGTCAAGATCTCGACAAGCATTTGAACGAATCCTAAAAGGTGTGAAAAAAATCGAGTAAGTCACATCATATTTTTTTTCAGTTATTGTTTTTTTTTCTTTTCCTCTTTTTTTTTTGAAAAAAATGAGTTCGCCAATGAATGAATCAGTCAATCAGATTAATTCCCTAGTAAAGCATTTAAAAAAGTTAATCAGAAAGGTGAGGTACATTGAATCCGATATCAAGTCAGCTAGCTTAGATAGAGAAATAAAAACCATTGAGGACCGCTGGCATCTCGATCCAGCCAAAATTATACCTAGAATATCAACAGTTGAGCCTGATTCTGATAATGAGTCAGCGCCAACCGTCCAATCAATTGCTGAAAGGTGGAATATTGATCCGAAACAAATTGCACCCGAACCGTTAAACAGAAATAAAACTTTTGAAGATATTACAAAAAGATGAGGTATCGCTATTAATATACTTCTAAGCAACTCTGAGGACGACTCTCTGAGTTCGGAGGAAGATACACCAGAACCATTGCCAGCAAATGATATTAGTGAATTTGATAATTGGCTGTTAGGTTTCATTAATGTAAAAAGCGTTTTTGCTCGTCACTACATTCAGTGCTACAGAACGCTGGGGACTCAATATGAAGTAACGCTCTCCTGTCCCTCGCTAGAGAAAATAAGAACAAAGAGTGCAGAAAGTCGAAAATTGAATTTAATGTTTATTGTCGAGCGCCTCTTTAAATTACACAGGCCTGCGAAAAAAAAATTTTCTCCGGCAAAAGGCTGAAGAGCTGATTTACCCTAATTTAGGTGTGTTGAGTTCAAATATGTAAGCCGTTTTTGCCTATCACGTACAGTTTTTTTGCTATTTGAAATCCAAATTTTACACATTGCTGTAATTTCGATAGAAAACACCATAATAGAGAATATATGTAATTTTAATGGGACATGATCAAATTGCAACGAAAATACAAAAAAGGAACATGTTCATTGCTAGAATGTATGAATCTCACTTCAAGAACACTATTGTTTGCTGCACTTTGATGTGAATGAACTCTTAGTTGATTTGCGTTTGTGTTCCTCAGTAGTGACAGAGGTACCGAAAGCAGGGACTACTTCTATCAAAACTCTTCACATACTGCTTCATAATTCCCAATTTAATATGTAAAGGGGGCAATAACACACTTTGAGGATCAATTAATGAACGATTTACAATATTTTTTTCTCCAGACACGAACTGTTTCCTCTTGGGCCACTCAGACGATCCCTGTACCTGTCTGGTAACTGTATTGGTGGTTTTGGGACAGGAATATCGGGTCCATGTGGAACAGGGGTTATGTCAGATGGAAGGCAGGGATACATAATGTGCTTTTTGTTTTTCATATTGAATCCGGACACTTTACATACACAAAAATAACAGTCGTCAAAATGATTTGTTTGTTCTTGCCAAACCATTGGGATTCCGAATGGCATTGATGGCAACAACCCTTTGTACATTGCCGCAGGTTTTCTACACACGTTTTACACACAATATGGGGTGCGAAATTCTTGTCCTGATCACGTAACTTCATGTTAAAATATACCAAATAGCTGAATTAGCATACACATGAGACGGATTTATGACAAATCTGTACATGATACGAAACAACTGGTATTATTTTTTACATAAGGACACTAAATGTAACCTATATCACATACAATTACTTTTGCCGGAAAATCTTTGCAGGCCGGTGTTAATACAACAGCTTACTGCAGAATGTCTTCCTAACGATATGATTGGTATTCAAATAAATAGTGAACAGTTCGAGTCTGCTGCTTATTTAACTTTCACTGTAAAGAAGGATTTTAAAGTTGAATCTATTCTTGAAGTTATTGAAATGCTAGCACAATCAGGAAAAAGAATTGATTGGGCTAGTACCTTATCTGTAAAGATAACCTGTGTTTCACCGCCTGAGGGCGGGAGGTTAAAAGATAAAAGTTAACTTCGTGTCGAGGAATGGATAAAAATAAAATGGATAAAAAATAATAAACCTCCAAATCCCAAATCGTTCCGATAAATTATGCCTGGCCAGGGCATTAGCCGTTGCCAGGGCTCAAATTAATAATTCTCCAGACTTTAGGAGAATCAGAAGGAGTAATTCTTTTCAACTGAAGGAGGCTGTTGAACTTCATCGCCAGGCAGATGTCCGTCGGGGTTCCTGTGGGATACCAGAAATACAAAAATTTCAAACGTTTTTAAATCCTACCTACCAAATTATCATCATTACTCATGAAATGGGGGATCAGGCATTTTTCGTAGGTCCACCGGCTGAGAAAAAGTTAATTCTTTTTCATTACAATGAACATTTCGCTGTTGTAACAAGTTTGACAGCTTTTTATAACTGTGGCTATTTTTGCCTTACCTGTTTCAAGAAATACAATGCCAAAGATGGACACACCTGTTCCAAAATATGTTTTGCATGTAAAAAATCGGGAGGTTATTGCTCTGTCGAGAACTATGTTCGCTGTGAGATCTTTAATCGATTTTTCAAATCTGCCACGTGTTTGAAAAATCACAAAAGTATTTTCAGCACAAAAGGCATTCTTATTTGCGACTAATTTCACCGATTTCGAACGTGCAGAATTACTGTTGAATACAATATGGGAACCGCCCATCTTTATGGTCATTATAGATGCCCCAACTGTAAGCAGATCGTTCCTCTCGATCATTTATGCTATATTCAGCCGGTGTCCCTTCCCAGTAACGAAAAGGAAGATGAGAATCAATTCCTGTTATTTTACGATTTTGAATGTAGCATAGAAAAAGATCTCGGCAATGGACGTATCGAACATAGGCCTAATTTATGCGTAGTCAAATTCTGTTGCACGAAATGTGTCGACAGTCCGTCAGATGATTGTGAAAACTGCATCGCTCCAAAGCTGAGGATTTTCAAAGGAGAAACAGCATGTAGAGATTTTTATGAATGGTTTTTTGAAACTTTTGAATATGAACAGGTCTCCGCCATTGCTCATAATGCTAGCGGCTATAATTCTTATTTCATCATTCAATACATATTGAAATGTAATCAAAAACCGAAAAAAGTTATTTATAATGGAAACAAACTCCTCTTTCTTCAATGGAAAAATATTCGATTTCTCGACTTGTTCGCCTTTATCCCGATGGCTCTAAAAAACTTACCCAAGGCATTTGGTTTGGATACCAGTCAACTATTAAAAGGCTATTTCCCCTACCTATTCAATCGAGCCGAAAATTGGAACTATCGAGGATCCTATCCCTCTTTGGAATATTATGATGTCGGCATCATTATGTCTCAGGAGTGTGACGCATTCATCCGATGGTACAATGAACAAAAAGATGAAATATTTGATTTTCAAAAAGAAATATTCGACTATTGCGTTATGGATGTAGAGATCCTGAGTGCAGTGGTTTTGAAATTTCGCGAAGTTTTTACTTTAATCGTAGGTAGCTGTCCGTTTCAAATGGGGATTACAATAACAAGTGTTTGCAATCGTGTTTTTCGGGCGAAATTTTTAAAACCAGAAACAATTGCACTCATCCCTCATAACGGGTTTTACAAAAATGCCAAGCGTTGTAGTAAGATAAGCATCGAGTGGCTAGAGTTTGAATCACGCCAACGCAATGAATTCATTCAACATGCTTTAAATCGAGGTGAAAACTTCATCCCTGAATGTCGTCTTTACGTCGACGGTAAAAGTCCAGAACTGTTTTTCAATTTCAGGGATGTTGGATGCATGGTTATGAAAAATGTTACAGAAATAGACTCATGCTTCATCCTCATCGAGGTATGACGATTCAGGAAATATTTGATTTAACACTTGAAAATGTCCAGAGACTGCAATCCTGTGGCTACACAGTGATAGAAATGTGAAAATGCGATTTTCGCGCTAGATTAAAGACAGATGTGGAATTGAGCGAGTTTGTAAAGGAATTATCCATACTGAATCCTCTCACACAAGATCAAAGTTACTTTGGCAGAAGGGTTGAGGGTTTTAAACTCTTCCACGAGATAGAACCGGACAAGGAAATTATTTATATAGACTTCATTTCATTGTATCCATTGGCATTGAAAAAGGATATTTATCCTTTAGGCTATCCCGAAATTTTAACCGATATTTCCAATTTTTGTGGAATAGTACAATGCAGTATTCTCCCACCGAGAGGACTTTATATACCGGTATTACCCTACCATTACAACAAACAACTGTACTTTCCACTGTGTAAAAAATGTATTGAGTTGAAATCTTCTAAAAAGTGCGAGCACAATGATCAGGAATGGATCTTAACCAGTGCCTGGGTCACTTTTGAACTCCAGCTTGCTTTGGAGAAAGATTACATGATCAAAAAAATATTTAAAGTTTGGAATTTTTCAAAAACAACGCAGCTCAACCCTGAAACGGAACAGGGAGGCTTATTTACAGAATACGTAAATACATTTCTTAAAATCAAGCAGGAAAGCGATGGCTACCCATCACATTGTCAGACAGAGGATCAGAAGAAAGCGTACATTGCTGAATACGCCCGAAATGAGGGGATAAGTTTGGATCCCAACAGAATTCAGAAAAATCATCCATTAAGAACTATTGCAAAGATTTGTTTGAATTCGATTTATGGAAAATTTCCACAGCGAGTTATGAAAAGTAAAACAGACTATATAGAAAAACCAGAAATGTATTTTGGCTAAGCTTTCAGTGACATGAAAATTGTTAAAAACGTCACTTTTTTTCACGATCGAATTGCACAATTGGAATGGGTCGAAAATACTGAACAAATTGAAGATCTTTTGCTAGGAAGTCACACAAACGTTGTTATTAGCGCGTTTATTACAGCTCAAGCGAGAATTAGACTCTATCGTAAAATGGAAAAATTCGGCACATCAGTTCTTTACTGTGATACTGATAGCATTTTTGCCGTTGTCAAGAAACAATCATCTGTTTTATCCAATGTACCAATTGGAAATTTTCTTGGAAATCTTACTAATGAAGTGCATAAAGACCATGGACAGGAATTTATGATAGACATGTTTTGCACCGCCGGAGCTAAAAATTACGGCTATTGTCTTTCCTCAAGAATTCAGACAAACCATCACAAATTGTGTTAAAAATTCATTGTTTCTCTTTAAATTATGAAACTCGTGAAAAAATAAATTTGGATTTGCTCAAGTTCATGGTCGATGAACTGATTCAGAATAATGATAATAATAATGATAATGCAGAGCCATTGACCCAAGTTCCTATCTTTACACGAGAAAAAATTCGAAGAACGAAAAAACGGAAAATCGTTTCTCAGGATGAGATCAAAATGTACTCAGCCGTCTTTGATAAGCAAGTGATAGTGCCTGGACAATATCAAACCCTCCCCTATGGTTATTGAGTGTAGAGACCTGGAAATAATGATCAACCATTCTGTTCAAAAACAAAGAATGTTGTATACATCCCAGTCTCTAAAAATGGAATCGGTAAGATTGAGCACTTTTCACAACTGGCCTCTATCTTTTATCTCGGCAAAAGATTTAGCAAAAGCAGGCTTTGTTTATATTCAATGTAATGATAACGTGCAGTATGTGTTTTGTAGGGGTATATTAGGCTGTTGGGAACGCAATGATTCCCCGATAGTAAAACATTGTGAATATTTCCCTGGTTGTCCATTTGTCCGGGATCTGGATGTTGGTAATATTGCAAACTTGTGAAGAGGGAAAAAAAACCAAAGATCCTCAACTTTCTTTTGCATGTTACATCATATCTTTCTTCATGTTTTGCATGTCACGACATGTATTTCCTGTTTTTTGCATGTTGTGACATGCATTTTCGCCAAAACAATTCCGACACCTGCATAGGTTAGGACGGACTTTTTTTTCCATCCCTCAACGTATTATTTTTTTGATCTTATCGAAACAAAAAAGATATACATTTACAAAGTCTGAATATGAATTTATTCATAGCAGGGAATTCAAATTTAAACACCTCTTCAATTGTATCTTGAGTGGGGTTAGTGGAACGGGTAAGACCGAGTTTTCAAAAAAGTTTCTAAAGAGGATATGATTGATCAACCTCCAACGGAGATTTATTGGCATTACGGTGTTCAGCAGCCATGGTTCAGTGAATTTACCGGGATGGTTAAATTTCAAGAGGGTGTATCTGACGTGAAAAAGTTTGATTCGGTCACTCCAAAATTAGTGATTATTGATGATTTGATGGGTGTAGACAATAATGCGCTCGAACCTTTATTTACTAAATACAGCCATCACAAAAATTGTAGCATTATTTACATGGTTCAAAACTTATTTCATTAAGGAGGTGCCCACCACACAATCAGCGTAAACACTCATTATTTTGTCCTCTTTAAAAACGTAAGGGATGTATCTCAGATAATGTTCTTTGCCAGACAATTATTTCCGAAAAAAGAAAAATTTCTTGTGGAGGCTTATCGAGATGCAACTCAGGAACCTTACTCCTATTTGTTATTGGATTTGAAACCCAACACCATGGAGGGAGTGCGTTTCCGCACTGGAATATTTCCTGACGAGTCATTGGGTATTTATCGACCAATCAAAAACTAGAATTTGAAAATTGTTGGGAATATTATTAGTGAAAAAAATGAAATCGTTCGGAACGAGAGAAAAATTTTTTTGAATGGGATTTGGAAATGGACAGCCAGAGAGATGGCACCTTCGAAGCGACCTCCTCATAGACTGATGAAATACTCTCGTATTTTACAGGCAATTCCTCAATTTTCACCTCGCCAGATGAGAGCGGTTATCAAAGAAGGTAATCCCGACTTTATTCGCTGTTTATCTGAATGTGTGGGTAATGTTTTGTGTGGTAACGTTCCTGTGACCCCCTATCAAAAAAGAAAACTATCTTGTCACAAGAAAACACTTCGTCTGATTGGCACATCAAAGTTAACCATTCACAAAAAAAGTAAATTTCATACAGAAAGGCTTGGGACTTTTATCCTTCATTATTACCGCTCTGGCAGGACTATTCGGTGGTATGCTCGGTAGCAACCGATGAAGGAATGGAACACGGTAGGAAATTTGTTGTTTTACTGGAAGAACTCGCCTCACAAATGTTGTAAGGCTCCACACAAAAATACGACCCGTCTCAAAATATTATATAAAAACTATCCTCTTTGGAAAAAGAACTTGATCATCTTTTAAACAATAGCACCTTACCGAATGATTAAAAAATTAATTAGCAGCGTTTTCAAACATTTTATAATCAGAAAAAGAGCAGACGGTACTGTAAATGACCAAAAATGTTGCATCAGACAGTGCCGACGTGAAAAACAACGCGTCACAGGAAAAAAAAGAAATTCAAACTCCGTAGGTGTTGGTTGGGAAGATGCGGTTCTGACTCGCATGCCTACATTCTATCTGCCTTTTGCGAAAAAAATTGTTGGAACGTTTTAAAGCGTTGACCCATGTGGGATGGAATTCTAAAACGGGAGAATTGATGATTCGAGGTGAAAACATTTCTCAAAGTAGTATTTTTGATTTAATGAATCATTTGGTGAAGCAGAGCAAAAGAATGCCAACTGGCTGGATTCAATTCCGTAATCTTTTAACTTCAATTCCATTATCAAAAGAAGACGTCCCAAACAATAAACAATGGAAGATTATTTCAAAATTACGAGTTCCTGCAGCCGAAAAGAAAAACGGAAATTCAAAAATACGCGTACAGTCGGGGCAGGGAAAATGGCAGCTGTGGAAAAATTATTGAGATCGATTTATTTCGATCCAAAACATCCCGCGTCATTTGACAGAGTACAAAAATTATACACAGCGGCCAAACTACGAAATAAATCCGTTACTCTGA
Organism: Thereuonema tuberculata; assembly: GCA_023159025.1. Taxonomy (NCBI): domain Eukaryota; kingdom Metazoa; phylum Arthropoda; class Chilopoda; order Scutigeromorpha; family Scutigeridae; genus Thereuonema; species Thereuonema tuberculata. The sequence continues at coordinate 73,542 of JAFIDM010125967.1, read as the reverse complement.
TTTAAACAATGGTTGAATAGACATTATCACTATACTCTTTTTAAACCGGCTAGAAAAAATTTCCCACGAGGGAAAACGAAAGTGTCCGTTATGAACGAACAGTGGCAGGCAGATCTTATTGATATGCAGAAACTGGCAAAATTTAATGACGGCTTTCGATTTTTACTCGTCGTCATAGACATTCTATCGAAACGTGCTTTTGTAGTACCGTTGAAAAACAAAACAGGAGTTAGTATAACCAAAGCCTTTCAGCATCTTTTTAAGACGGAGGACGTCGATCCACCTGATTGTTTACAAACCGATAAAGGGCGTGAATTTGTCAACAAACAAACATTTCAGACATTTCTAAAAGAACACAATGTTCACTTTTTTACATCACAAGATCCAGTTGTTAAAGCTTCAGAAGCCGAAAGATTTGTGAGAACGTTTCGGTCAAAACTTTTCAAATATTTTCATTTTACTGGCTCTTTTCGCTATGTTGATGCTTTAAAAGATTTGGTGGATGCCTATAATAACAGTTTTCATTCGAGTATTGGTATGGCCAAAAACGATGTAATCGGTTCGAACCAGCATCTTGTATGGCAGCGCCTCTACGGAAAAACTCCGAATGCGTCAAGACGACGAGACCGCCAAACGTGTCATTTAGGACAGGTCAGCAGGTACGTATTAGTTCGGCAAGACGATCATTCCAAAAGGCGTTCAAGGGTTTATGGACTCCTGAAATTTTTACAATTTCAGAGATTGTATCAAAGAGAAGCCCTCAAGTGTATCGTTTGAAAGACGGCTCGGGTGAGCCAATAAGTGGAACTTTTTACCCTTGGGAATTACAATCTATTTAAAAAGGCGAAGATAGTTTCTATCCCATTGAGAAAATTCTTAAGGAAAAAGGACGAGGAAATAAGAAGGAATATTTAGTTCGCTGGCAGGGATAGAGTCCCGCTTTCGATAGCTGGTTTAAAATTGAGGATTTACAGCATATTTCCAGTACCTAAACAACAAAAAAATGAATGAATTTTATCTGACCCTCCCGAGCAATTCAAGCACGTCCTTTTTTCCGAAAAACACAATTTCCACTTTTACAACCAAACTACCAAAAAGATTTGAATTAAAAGAACCCTACGAATGTGCCCTGGCTGAAGTTAGTTATCAGCACAGTTGGTACAACATAAGCGGTAATGATGGCGTGTTTCGAGTTATAAGTTATCCCTCTTTCTGCGTTACCATTCAATTAAAACCACAGTTTAAAAGTGCAGAAAAATTCATTCGTAAAATTACAGCCAGTATTCAAGAACATCCCATAGAAAAACTTTCCACCGAGGTAATGTTTTTGCTAGTTTTCAATCGTGTTATTGTTTCCCTACCATGCGGAGCAGAAATTTGAATGTGTCTGCCTCTGGCTCAGTTGTTAGGTTTTACTCAGCCTGATCTTTTATGAGTGTCGGATGAGGAAAATTCAAAGCAAACATTGGTTGTATTTAAAGAAAGTACAACAGCCAAAGACACACCTGTCTGTATATAGATCTTTCGAAAGCCCCCTTTTTTTTCTTTGAATTAAAAGAAGCAAGTTCTTCGATCATTAATGAATTCAAAATTCCTCAGGGATATTATTCGAATGCAGCACACCTAACTCAGTTAATGTCAGCTCGTATTAAGGATCGTTTTCGTTACGAGGAGGAGAGAACGCCGGTTCAATTCTCCTATAATAATATCACTCATAGAATCACTCTTGAAATAACAGGTTATTTTAAAGTAATTTTAACTCGCGAATTATCTGAACTTTTAGGTTTTCTCGGTCAGACAGAATTCCTTCAAACCATAGAGGCTGGCTCGGTCATTGACTTCAACGGCGGTTTTTATTCCATTTATATATATTCAGATCTGATTGATAATTCAATTGTTGGCGATGCAATGGCTCCCCTTTTACGCACGGTGCAAATTCGTGGCAAATATGGTGACTTGATAACAGAGTCCTATACCAATTTGTTTTATAGACCCCTATTGCGTCATTCATTCGATACAATTACAATATATTTGAGAAATGACATTGGCCTTCCCGTGGCTTTCCAGAGGGGAAGCACTACATTAACCCTGCATTTTCGTAAAATACGACAGTAAGAAGCAAAGCCAACAAAACATTTTGATTGGTGAAAAAAACTCCAACCTTTCCCCAACCCCCACACCTCCCCTTACCCCAGTGTAGTTAATAAAAGAAAGAAAGTATGACCCATTTGTGTTCCGGAAAGAGATGCATTCGATACGATACAACCCCGCTCTTGTATTTGCTACTATGCAAATCAAATTGGTAGATCGGGATACACCAACAGTGTGCCGTTCTACAGTGGTGTTCGTTATCAAAGAGGCGGTGGAATTGGCAGTGTGTTTAAATCATTATTTCGTTGTGCAAAACCAGTCTTAAAAAAGTTCGCCTACTCGGCAGGTCGTTACGCCCTAAGAAGTGGTAATCGCATTCTGGATGACGTTGAACAGGGTGAAACATTTCAAAACGCCACCAAAAACAGCTTCAGCAGACATTGAAAGACGTAACTTCCGGCCAAACAGGAAGCGGAGCTGGACTTTGGTAGGTTGTATGGCAAGCGCAAGTGGATCAGTGCATTCACCGACCAATCTGGTGACAGGTCATTGTCAAGGACGGTCGTTGATGCAGGGAGAAAAAGAAGGAAAACAACGGTAAAAGTGCGTCGGCAGCGTTCTCGTACCAGCACCACCACCACCACAGCCAAAAGAAAGCAGAAAAAGAAGACTACATCCAAAAAAATAAAAAAGAAAAATTCAAAAAAACAGCAGCAAGGACAATCTCCAAAGGACATTTTTGAATCCTGAAAAAAGAAATGGCTGGTGAGGGACAATTAATTCATTGCAAGTCTGAGGAGAGTTTTAAAAACGAATTAGATCTTTTCACTCTTCTTCCAACACAAGTCGTTATTCAGAATGGAGCCGACGTTGAATATCACCCGATTGCCTCCATCACCGAAGCGGGACCCATTGAATTCGTGATCGCCGGTGCTGGCGAGGAATATTTGGACTTATCAAAAACTCTCCTCAGTGTGTGTCTGAAAATAGTGAAAGGTGTTGATTTGACACCCATAGGGGAGGGAGACAAGGTCAGCAAAGTTAATCTATTACTTCATTCACTATTCACTCAAGTGGATGTCTACTTGGGTGATAAACTTGTTTCCGTCTCGGACAATTGCTACCCCTATGGTGCTTACATCAAATCCTTTTTAAATTACGGCCTTGACAGTAAAAAGACTCTGCTATCTGTTGCCGGTTGGTACGAAGACAAGGTGGGTCAATTCAATGACCTCGATCTGCTCGCAGCCAATGGCAATCCAGGACTCAAAGAACGTCACTCGCTCGTGAATGGTGGAAACACCGTCGAACTGCAGGGTAGTCTTCACGGCGATATCTTCAGACAGAACAAACTGATTCTTAACAAGGTGAACATTCGAGTCCGTCTGATTCGAAGTAAGAATCAGTTTGTGCTCCTATCGCCAGATGAAAAAGCCGATTACAAAGTGGTCATCGAAAGTGCTTCCCTACATGTGCGAAAAGTGAATGTTATTCCAACAGTTCAAATTGCCCATACGAGAATTTTGAACTCAACACCTGCCAAGTACCCCATTACCCGTGTCGAATGCAAAATCTTTTCCATCCCGGCTGGTAGTCTTCAGGGAAACCTCGACAATGCCTTCATCGGACAAATTCCCAAGAGAATTATCTTGGGTTTAGTGAAAAACAGTGCCTTCAATGGATCTTACAAGGAGAATCCGTTCTTGTTTCATCATTTCAACGTGAATCACCTTGTGTTATCAGTGGACGGTTGAAACGTTCCCAGTCAACTGTTACGACCGGATTATGATAAAAAACTCTATGCTAGAAATTATCCCTCTCTTTTAACTATAACGGGACGGTACCTGGACGATGCAGGACTGGGAATTGACTATAAATCCTATTCCGAGGGATCGACCTTATACGGATTTGACCTATCGCCTGACCTGGCAGGTGGTAGTGAACATTTTCAATTGACCGAGCACGGTACAGTCCGTATAGACGTACGATTCAAAGCTCCACTGGAACACACGGTGAATGTATTTGTGTATGCCGAATTCCAAAAAAATCATTGAAATAGACAATAGCAGAAACATTTTAATAGACTAAAAAAAGAAAAGAAAAATGAACACATGACAAATCAGTTCTCTGTTAATCTCACATCCCGAGACGAGCAGCAAATTTGGGGGAGTATATGCTTGCGATAGACTTCCAGTAAAGGCTTTACACCAGGCGTATGTTGTGAACTTGGACAATCATTCAAAGCCGGGTTCTCATTGGGACGCCCTGTATTTCCATCCACGAACATCAAGTGTGTATTACTTTGATTCCTACGGTATCCAATACGCAATCCCTTCATTAGACAATTTATTTGGAAAAACGCAAAACGACTTCGAGAAAGTCGTGTTGTTATTCAGGGACCTTTTTCCCAAACTTGCGGTGCCTACTGCATTTATTTTATACTACTTATGACTCGTGGTTTCTCTTATAGCGAATTTCTCGACATGTTCACACCGAGAAAAGACATTAACGATTTTATCCTATTCAATAGACTTAGAGAACATTTAGGTGAACAACTTCGTGAAATTCGAAGAAATCAACCCGTGGTCTGTTCCACTACCCAATCGTGTAAGGCCTTACTGAGTCTATCACCATCTGATGATAAAGAAAAGAAACAGTAAAAAAGGAAAAGAAAAAAGACAATGTAAAAATGATGTGATAATTTTTTGTAGTTATTCTTTTTGGGGAAAAAAGATTAATAAATTCTGGTGATGAATTTATTAACCTTTTTTAAATAAATATATTCATGTAATATTCACATTGTCATGTATTACAATTTGTTATTGTTAAAAAAAATTTGTTATTTTTTTCTTGTAGAAAAGAAAAAAATGGATGAGTTATTTTGCTCTCTAGTCCATTTTTTTAGATTTAGATAAGTAGAAAATAGTACAATTCCAATTTTTCCCCTTTTTTTTATACTATTTCTGTAATTTTTTTAAAAAAAAGAAAAAATGGTGAAAGGGTTTTTTTCCAATTGGTGAAGGGTTGTTTTTTTAACATTTACTGTAAGAAAAATGTTCTTTTTTTGATAATTTGGCATTAAATTTACATTCATTCATTCATGTTATAAAAAAGTTCGATGAATCGTACCATGTAATTCATTCATTCATTCATTCATTCATGTAAAAAAAAGGTTCAATGAACCAAACCATGTAACAGTAATTGTGAAAAAAATAATAAAACAAATTGAAGGCAATTCTCTTTCTCCATGTCTCTGTTATTATTTCCTTCTTGTAAAAAAATTAAACCTCCTTAAGAAAAAAAAAAGATAAAATAAAAAACGTTCAACGTACAAAAAAACTTAATAAAAAACCACTAAAAAACACAACGAAATACAAACCAACATTATAAAAAAAATAAAAAACCATCAAAACATCCCCCCTCCTTACCTCAACGAACTCAACCATACCTCCTCATCCTTACCCCTCCCTCAAAACACAATCAGAAAAACCCTCCTAAACCACTTAAAAACAACAAAAGCAAAAAACAATCCAAAAACCAACAAAACAAAACATCCCCCCTACAAAAATCACAAAAACCCTTTCCTTCCAACCAAAACAAAAAGTGGGGCTATACTGTCCAAGGGACATGGGTTACTATTGTCCCAAAACACTACTCAGCTTTGTAATAAATGCATTTCCTATTATTTGAGATTGATTGGAAACAAAAGTAATTGCTAATGGAAATTACATATTTGTTTAGGTGTAATTCTATTGGAATCAAGCTTTATTCCTAAAGGTTGCTCTGTACGAGGACGATGTCAAAAGTTCCGGGACACACCACAATAATTACAATTTAGAAATAATGGAAAAATATCTTACGCACTCATTACCAAAAAAAACGACGAACCTAGAAGGAGTTGTTCGATTGTAATGAAATTTCGTATGCAAAGACATTGGGACCGCCCATGCAATGATTAAACTTTGGTGTGCAATGAATGAATAGCGAGAGCTACAGCGCATCGGAACTGCGCACTCAGCAGGTGTATATAAGAAGCGATTCTCAATCTGTTGGTCAAAATTTCTGTTGTATTACGAGTTAGGATACCTTTCAACGACTGAAAAAAATGCCTCGCCGTAGGATTCGAGCTCATTACGTGCAACTGTCAGAGTTTGAAAGAGGTCGTATCATTGGATTGAAAGAGGCAGGTTGGGCAAATCGGAGAATCGCTCTTCATATGGGTCGAAGTGATGATTAGAAGATGCTGGCAGGAATGGGTGGATAGTGGCAGATTTCAGCGTCATGAAGGTAGCGTTCGACCTAGGGCCACAGCAGAGCGAGAGGATAGAGTGATTGTCAGATAAGCTGTCACAGCGCCTGAATCATCGTTATCAACCATTAGACGTGCGACCCGCACACGAGTGTCCATCTTCACCATTCACAGACAGCTGAGAGAGCGACATCTACGCTCGTACCGACCACTACGCCACCTGCCACTCACGTCTGCACACCGTCGGGCCAGATTACAGTGGTGCTTGGCTTGATGCTTACTGGGGACGTGTAGTGTTTAGCGACGAATCCCGCTTCCAACTGTGTCCTGACGATCGTCGCAGACGTGTCTGGAGACGCCCAGGGCAGTGTGCCGATCCTGCTTTCACTATTGCACGCCACATAGGCCCTCAACCAGGAGTTATGGTCTGGGGTGCCATTTCCCTTGACAGCCGGACCCCTTTGGTGTCATTTATCGTTACACTTATAGCACAGTGGTACGTTGACGACATTGAGACCTGTTTTGCTACCCTTCCTTTAGCAGTATCCTGGCCTTATTTTTCAGCAAGATAATGCCAGACCACATACGGCACGTGTTGCTATGATCTGTCTTGCAGCTTGTGAAACACTTCCTTGGCCAGATCCCCAGATCTCTCTCCAATCGAGCATGTCTGGGATATGATGGGAAGGCGACTGCATCCACCAGGGAATGTGGATGACCTAGCCCGACAATTGGAGCAAATTGTCAAATCGGACAAGAAATACCGCAGGAGACCATCAGGGAGCTTTATCACTCTAAGCCACGTTGTGTGGCAGCTTGCATTCAGGATAGAGGTGGGTCAACACCTTATTGAGCTCGTTACTTTGTAACTCTGTAACTCTTAAATAAATCATTCAATTTGTCTGAAATTTTAATCATTTTCTATTCTGTACATAATATTCCTCTCCACCAATTTTTGTCTCCATCGGACAACTCCTTCTAGGACGTCGTTGTTGTTGTTAATGAGTGTAGTCTTCAATATAATTCCCTCCCCCGCTGTACGTTTCAACCAGCGGTCGTACCATGACCGAAAACAATCCTGGAAGCCATTCTTTGATACCTCATGGAATGTAGTCGTCGAAGCCCTCAAGAACATGTTGCAGTACGCAAATCGTTGGCCTCTCAGTAGTGTCTTCAACTTTGGAAAGAGGTAAAGGTCATATAGCGCCAGGTCTGGTGAATATGGAGATTGTGTTAAAGTAGGAGTACCTATTTGGCAAGATAATTATTCACTGAATAACACCTGTGTGCAACGCTCGGACGTTGTCACTGGGCAGTGGGAATTTTCCAGTGGAATACAACGACGCGAACATCAAAGATAACCACCACCATCACCTTCCTTTAACTTCTGCCACATTTAATTTTGGTGGGTCGCATCGCCCTTCTTGGTAACCACACAGAGGATTTTCTCTTCGTCTACTGGTCAAAGAAGTCCCGAGTGATGATGATGTCTATATTCAGTAAGCCTTTATCAACATCCGTATCCAAGTCCCCACAAACTGTCATTCCGAGTTCTCTCTGGTCGTCTTATAACAAATGTGGAACACATTTCGAGGCGACGAACCGGAGATCAAGGTCCTGTCGAAATTTTTCGTAAACTGTGGAAGTTGAAATGTTACATCTATCAGCAACGTCCGGACATGTTTGCTGGGTCCTCAGCAATTGCAGCACCAACAGCCTGAAAAACGTCCCCGAATCCGAAGTCTACCTTGTCTTGGATCACCCTGTCTTCTGCGAAGCGTTTGTATCACTGAAATAAGTTTGCTTCTGCTCAGCAAATCCTCACCACACGCTCGCATTATCATTCAGTAGTTTCTGAAGTGGAAATACCCAATTTCTGACAGATCAATTAGCGTACCTCGAAATGAGATAGGTTTATAACTTCGACGCTACTACTAGAAGCTCCCGAACGTTCTCTCGTATATAAGTGCTTCGATATTGAAGCGTCATACCATACGTGCTATTCCATTGTTGCATTTCAACAAACAAATTGAGTTTACTGCAGCTAACCTACAATGTTTCATTGTTGTCCCAAAATTTTTGATATCGTTCTTGTAGATGTTCGAAAACTTGCCCCAAACCGTCAAAGTGCGCGAAAAACTTATGCTTACTGGAAGTTAACTTGCTCGTAAAAAGCAACGCTGATTTCGCCGAGCTGCATTTTAAGTTTTCGAAAAATTAGAACCAAATGGCTTTTTTTGAAGCTGTGTTAGAAAATTTCTCAATTTTTTTTCTTTTTCATTGTAGAGCACTATCACTAAAATTCAATTTCATTTCTACATTTACTACTTACACAATAGTGCTTCAGGGCAAAAAATATATAATCAAAGGTTTTTTTTAATTTTATATTTAATTCTAGAACTAGAATTTGTAAGCCTATTCTGGACTTGCGAAGAAATATTTTTAACTTCCTAAGATTAAACTTGCAAAATGCCAAACAAAAATTCTCTTTTTATGATTTCCATTGAGCCATCACTGTTGTTAGTATAATTGCTTATACTCTTGAGATATCACTACATTAGGTGCACCTCATCTCCTTGCATAAATGACTCGTTGCAATATGTCAACTGATACGGTTTTCACCGTATGTAAGACATAACATCTCTTCTAACATCACTTAGGTGTAGGAAAATCGGAAAAAAGTGAGCAATCTGAGTGACTTTGAATGTGGCATGATAGTTGTGATAGGCGCGTTGAATCGAGTATTTCTCATATGGCTGTCATCGTGGGAATTTCACGCGCTACATTTTCAAGGATTTCGAGAGCGATCAGAAAAAAATATCAATAATCAGCAATTGTGTGGACGAAAATCGCTTGTGCATCAGAGAGCTCAGAGAAGGATTGCAAGAATCATGCAAGCTAACAGAAAAGCCTTAAATGTGGCAAATCGCATCAGAATTCAATCTTGGTATTCAGAACATCATCTCCGAATACACCATATATTGTTCTGAATGGAATGTAGCAGTTATGACCACGTCGGATAACAATCGATATTGGTAGCGAAAAACAAGACACTAAGCCTCCTGCGGGACGAGAACATCAATACGGAACTTCGATGAGTCATAAAAATTTGTCTGGTCTGATGAAACAAACCAGACAACCTTTTGCATCGTACTGATGGCAGTTCAAAATTTGGTGAAAGCAACATATGATTTATAGATCTTTTCTGGCATCAATTGATGATGGATAATGTTTTTCTGGCATCAATTGGCACCTGAAACATGATACAGATAATCCATTTCATATCTGAACATCGTCGCAGACTTTGTCCATTCCTTCATGGCTGCAGTTTATCTTCACTCGGATGGACATTGTCAGTAAGATAATGAACTTTCTCTCAAAACTCGAAGCATCATATAATGCTTCCAGAAACATGATAACGAGTTCCATCGCTTCAAGTCAAAAGAAGGTCAATGAAGACACTTTCTGCTATTACATGGTTGTGCCTAACAAAATGACATCTCAAGTTTTGTTGGGTGCATTTTTTTTTTTAGAAATACAGACAGAATAATTTTCGACTCTTAGATTTATCACAATCAAAAATGGTGAAGCGACGACCATTTAAATGAAATGGATCGTTGTGACATCTGGTGGACGAGTGGTTCCTAAACTTTTCAATCTTTTGACCTTCCCCCTTTTAATATTGTAGTAAATTTCCTTTTGATATTTTATGCTTTTCATTATATTGAAAAAAAAAATTGAACAGAATTTTTCAGTTCATTTAGATATGAAGCCGTAATGTTTGAAATTCTTGATTATGAAATGTCAACAAATTTGTATTTAACACAGGAGCTGCCGATTAACTTTTGTGTTATATTATAGTAGGATATAATGGCTTTCATCATGATAAGAAAATCATACTGTAAGGGTAGGATAATCGATTTTTTTTTTATTTAAGACATAATTTTCTATGCGAAGAACCATCAAGAATAAGGATTTTGAGTTGAAATTGTCGTAAGGCGTTAGAAACGTGTAATTATCTTAAAACTTCTATCTTATTCAGCTCTTTTATAAAGATCATTACTTTCTGGATAGAGAAATAGCAAAATAATTTTTCTTACGGTTATTTGTTGTAGAAACTTGAAATTTCGTCCAAAACCGTGAAGATAGTTTTGAGATTGCTTATACAGTATTCGGATATGGTTTTTATTGTAATTCATTTATGAAAACTCTTTGCTTACACTTTGTATGTGATAATTATATAACTTTATAAATAATCCTAATAAATCTTTGGGAAATCTGCCTACCAGTCTGTTCGACTATCTACGAATACTGCGACCGCGAATTGTTTCGTAATGTTAAAATGGTCAACAATTGATAATAGAGCATGTTTGAACTCGATCCGATCTTTGAGGCCTTTGTTTTGACCTGATGAGACACGAAATTATCAGTAACAAAATCAGATTTCAAATCTTGTTAAATACTTTTTTTAATGATTTTAATTCTTTATCGAGCCACGCCGGATTGTATTTCCTGTCGTTGTAAGATGGAGCATAACAGTTTCATAATTGCATATTTACGAGTATGTTGATAATTTAAAAATTTAAACCGAAAATGTCTTTATTTTATTAAAAGAAATAGGATATTGTACATTAATAATGCTTCTTCCAAAAGAACCGCTGTTACCAGGACCCGCACAAGGGTGGTCCATTAGCATCAGGACCCGGCCGTCAACGGTGCCTCGGCTGAGGTCTTAACCGAAAAAAAATTATATGTATTAGTCTATCACTTCTGGACTTTTTATAATTCAGTCTACATTTTATATAAATTACTTTCCTGCTTGCTTAGAGCGAATTTTTTCCAAACTTTTTTTTTTTTTAAACTTTTGGGTTGAGCTGGAAAAAGTAGATGTTGGTGTTAAATTAATTTACTCTAAAAATAGTGCTAATAACTGTGTACGGCGTGTTTAAAAGGGAGAAATTTTAAATTGTGTGGTGTTTTTGCGATATTTTTCGCTAAAAATATTGATTTTAACAATAAAGTGGAAGAGAGCCCTTTACTGCATTTTGTTACCTGGATCCTGAATTTGATGTGGGGATCCTGCCTGTTACTAATAGCGATATAATTTCAATTCAAGGTTGTTTCTGATATGATCCCGAATTGAAGTCGCATTGGAAGTGGATTCAGTAGATACCAGTCAATCAAGAACGATTTATGAGCGAGTGAAGTTCAGTTGGCAAAAGCTCCCTTAAAATTTTCATATATTCTACTTACGAACCAATAAATACTGCTGAATTCATTATTTATCTAACTTTTTTTAAGATGGAATTTTATTCAATATGTCTTTAAAGTGTTTACTTAATAAAATTGTGTTTCAAAAATATTACCAGTTTAAATTTCTAAGAGCATCCCTATTGCAACGGTATTAGCTTTCTATTATATATGGTATTCGATCAACGATAATTTCAACAACTATGTCACGATAAGTATATGTCACGATAAGTAATATCGTGAGCTGATTCGTCAGTCACTGTCTTTTCTTCAAAATTTACTTCATTCGGAATATGAAAATTAGCAGAGCATGCCCATATCATGAAAAAGTTTTGGGGTAAAATTGCAGTGGTCTCAATGAAATAGTTACATTTATCATCTATTCAGTAGCGTGTATGGTCACCCACGACCGCTAATACACTTTGACAACGATGCGGCATCGCCATAACTGATTGTCCTGCAGATCTTGTGGGATTCTGTGCCATTCCTAGATGAGGACCACTTCCAGAATGAAGCGTCATGGGAGTAGGACATACCAAAGGCAACCCAAGCATATTAAATGGTTTTCAGGTCTGGTGAGTGTGCAAGCCAATCCTTACCCTCGTCCTTGCATTCTGGAGCCTGTTGTTCACTATCTGTAATGATCAACTCGCGCCAAGTTCTTTTCCTCAAGGTCTCGGTCTCTTGGAAGCGGTTCCACATTCGGTTTATGCTGGTTTGGGATTATCCAAATGCCGCACCATTTGTCGTTTGTGTCCATCTACCAATCGTCTTCAAGCTGTTTCTTCGGACAAATCATGTTTCAAAGCTTTAGTGAGACGGCACTCGCAATTTCAACTTTGGTGTTGAATGAACAACAATCATCAATAAATCCAATATTTTTAGCCTTGTTGTCCCTGTGATTGGCATGATCTGCTAGTTTGCATATTCCGATGACTTACTCATCTTTCATATGATTATCCTACTTTGTTCATTTATAAAACGCTGAAAATTGTCCTTTGTATTATTTTTGCAATATCCCATAATTGTTTTCACCTTGTATAACTTTCCTTCATATTCAGTTTTATTTTTTTTTTATTTTTTTTTTTTTAATAATAAGTTCGTTGTGCAGAGATATTTAAACATGCTTCTAATTAGAAGGTTGACGGAATTACTTTCGTTGATCAGAAATTTAATGGACAAGAAACTTTGGACAATAAAATAAAAATGATCTGCCAGACTTGGACA